>JAQQPU010015631.1:0-20971 GCA_029168905.1 Artemia sp. Kazakhstan ARC1039
ATCATCGCTTTTCAAAGAAACAACGACCCAACGTACCAATAAAACTGTAAAACACGCTAAAAGTGTAGTTAGAGAGGGTGTTCCCTTTATTTTTGAAGCTTGTCTCTAAGATTTAATATGACGTCACATTCTAGAGAAATTACTATTACTGCAATAATTATGTTGCTCTTTACTTTTACATTCTTGGCCATTGTAGTTTTGGTTTTATTTTAGCTTTATTTTCTATTTAAACAGATAATATTGCTAATTTTACAACTTTATTTAGTGACGTCGTGGTGAAAGTGGCTAGTACGATCGGCCATAGAGGAAATATTGGTGATTCCAGCCCACCCGGGTTCAATTTCGTTTAGTTGGCAATTCAGCTATCAATAAAATCATGATACCGGTGATACTTAGAAAATTTTAATTTATAGTATTGACCCCTTATGTATTACTTCAAATATGGTTATGATTGCTTAAAAAATATCTTATAAACTGCTTATAAATTGCTTATAAATATCTTATAAATTGTATAAAAAATATCTTTGAAAATATAAAAACACATCTAAAATGTAGTTTTTTCGTAAAAAGTGATTCTATTTTAATTTTTTGGTTTTTTGATTAAAAAAGGCAATAGAACCTTTAATTTCTGTTAAAATAAGTCCTCTTGCAAGATTCTAGTACCTCTGGGTCAATAAGATAATCCCTGGGAGGGGGGAGGGGCAAATAAACACGTATCCGTGATCTTTCTTCTGGCAAAAATACAAAATTTCAAATTTTTGTGGACATGAGCCAGAAACCTCTATAGTAAGGTTCTCTGATACGCTGAATCTGATGGTGTAATTTTCATTAAGATTCTATTCATTTAAAGAGTTGTTTTACTCTTTTTTTTTAAATAATGCATATTTTTTCAGGCTCGAAACTTTTGAGAGATTTGAGTAAGCTTGACGAAACTTATATATTCAAAATCAGCACAAATATCTAACTCTTTTGATGTATCTATTGATATCAAAATTTTCTTATATTCTGGTTCCGATTTACTTTTACACAAATCTGATAAATATATTAAGTTGTCAAAAGGGAAAGAACATCAGTAATAATAGAAAATTCTTGCATTACTGAAATTCTCAGTTTTTCTCTTAAAAGAATTCCAAATAGGTAAATTTATAAAAAAAAATTATTACCAACAGGAAAAAGCCTACGGTTTTTCCTCCTTTTCGGTGTATCCATTTTAATTATTAAAGGAAATTGGAGTTCGGGATTCGCCTATTTACAGCAGTTTATAGTAAACTATCTTGCTAGTGCACCGTCACCCGATTTAGAACAATTCAATACAGGGTTAAGTTGAATTCATTTTTTTTTTAAATTGGAAGTTTAAGCAAAGCTCAAATTTCTATGCAACCAGCCTGAAAATTTTTCCAGAAATAGGCAGGTCTCTTATTTTAAATTATTTCTAAATTAGAAAAATTTCTAATTTGAATACAAAAACAAGCAAGTAAACTTTTACACAAATATACTTATTGTGCCCATATGTCAAAATTGGATTTTTTTTTTCTCCTGCCTAATGTAAAGCATAGCTCCGTTTTCTTTTTTCAGAATTGTACATATCGTAAATACATTCACATTCTCACGCTCTATCAAAGTAATTCCAACGTTACTTCTGTAGTCCACATATTTTCAAAGGAAATTTCTTCTTTAAGATTTACCTTTCCGAAAAGTAATGGAAGTATTCTCTATTTATTCATTTGAGATGCTATTAATGTCCAAGTGTATGTACTTAGTTATTTTTGTAAAGATATTCAATTGTGTGTAGACGTGAATTTATTTATCTTTCGTATAATTCTCTTGAATAGTATAATAAGACCATAATGTCTTGTTAGAGATAGACTTGATGTGCACAATTATTTTGCCAGTGAGACTTAAAGTTTTATTCAAATAAATATTTTGTAGTTGAATGATCTTCTACTTTTTTGATTTTCCTCCAAGTGTGCCCTTAGGCCAAAGACTACCCGCTAAGGTCTTTATGCCTAGCCTGATGTCTTTTAAGTTGGTTCTTATGCTGGGGAGCCACCCTGCTATCAATACTTCACTTAAGACTGGTGCAGGTAGGAGCCGAGCCGACCAAAGTTTTGAGAAATCAATTTCAAATGATTCGTAGAGGTTCACTAACTGGTCCTCATTTTTTATTATTTTAGTTTTCAAAAATTCTTTAAAATTGAATTTCACTGTATATATGTAGGTATAACATTTTTGAACGACTGGAAAACTGCATTTGAAACGAGGCCTGAACAGGCGGAATTTTTTTTCCAAACGGCTTTAACCTTACATCTATAAGCTTTCAGATCAAAGATACCCTGATGTAAGAAAAAAATTTTGATTAAGTATCCCCCATCCCCTAAAAATGAGTCAACAAGTTTTTCCCATCAAATTGAGTATCTTAAGAACTAAATGTTAAAACAAGACTGAACTTGTAAAGGTTGTTTTAATAAAGTATTGGTCTAAAACACATCTATATTAAAGGTCGTCAGAAGGATTGGTGTCAAGTTTTCTTCAGACCCGTAGAAGACCAAATGTTATGTAGAATTATTAAATTATGATTTTTTATATTATGGTTTATTTGTTCTTTATTTCGAGTAATATTAGGTGAGAGCAAGATGTTACCTGATAAATCCATCCATTATATTTGTCTGCTGTTTAATGACTTTTTACTTCTTAAAATAATATTTCTTTTTATGCCTAAGTTTATTAGTTTTTTTTTTTTTTGAAGTATTTACTGAAAGTAACTGATATTACAACTCGTGTAAGACTACGAAAAGTGTTATAGATTAGTTTGCGGTTGTGACGCAACGTACTCACTTTTGATTCCTAAATCAAAATTCTTGTTATTTATGCACGGCTGTTGTCTTTATTGTAAACCGCTAGTTTCTTAGAATCCTACAAACATGGGAAAATTCCACCAGTTGGTTTATTTGAACTAGTTTTATCGATATATAGAAGATAGGCTATGAAGTAATATTTTTTTTGGTTTTAAGTAATAACTTCGCTCTTTACTTCCCTCATAAAAACTTTGTTTTTTAAATCAATAATATATAGACTGAGGTGACAGTCCAGGTGATTTTTCAAAGATTTAGATGTAAATTTAAAGGCAAAAAGAAAAATATGCGCAAGAAAATGGTTTGTAAGGAATACATCCCATTATTGTAAGCTATTTTTGGATTACAAAGGGATGAAATTTTATGAAATATCAAAAACAATTCCAGAGACTTTTTGGGTTTTTAGGGGTAAGTCGGTGGAGAGGAAAAGATACTTCAACTAAATTAAGGCTGTATAGAGAGAATCAATCAATCAATCAATCAATCAATCATTTTATTATTAACATATACATGTATATAATTGACATAGGCCCGTGAGGAGACAAGCACGAAAAACAAGGCTTAGACAAAGATGCAATAACAAATTACATTACAATACAAAGATAATTAAGACGACAAAGATACAATAATGCAACAATAATATGAAAGTAGCAACTAGCCCAAGATCCAAATATAAAAAAAAAATATTTTGAAATATAATTTTATACTAAAAGATAGCCGAGAGGCCCACATTAACCCAGAACAACAAATCTAACAAATAACTTAGTCATATTAAAAAGGCGCTTAATTAAACATAATCCTGTACCAAATGAAATTCAAGATTCCGTTTTATTAAATGGAAAGAAGAAAATTTTTCAATAAATCCCTGTGAGCATCCCAGCACTGGGCTATTGACACGAATGGAGCGAATTTAGATCTCTCAGTACTATACTTGTCAATGTTGATACTCTTTTTTTGTCGCGTGTTATAACGATGTAAATCTTGTGATTGGGAGAACAAACTTTGATTGAGGTAATATGGCGGTAATTTCATAATTTCATAATTAAATTTGAAAATAATTGCTCCAAAAGTAAATTTGTGAGAAACTGGAAGTATATCTAGATAAGTATATAAAGACGCTGTAGAAGACTTATTTGGAAGTGCAGTAAGTGATGAAGTAAAAAGTAGAGAACAATAATTAAAATTAGACTGAATCAGAGCAAAATAAATGTTTCGTAAAGCAGAGTACTGCTTCAACCTCCGCATTTAACCAACATACCTTGAAATCTTTAAGCGTATATTTTGAATGTGTGTTTTAAAAGATAAGCTTTCATCAATCATAGGTCCAAGGTACTTTATCACTTTCACCCAAGATATTGATAATGGATACTTTGAAGAAATAACTCGGGTAATACGAGGGTATATATTTGACTTCCTGCCCTAGATTATGAAATTAGTTTTTGATAAATTCAAAGCAATAAAATTTGAAGAACACTAATCAAGAGCATTAGAAAATGCAGCATCAAAATTTGCCTCCAGCTCCTCGTCATTCCTCTCAGAAATTAAAACTGCCGTATCATCAGCAAAATGTGTGTTGAGACATGGGATTGCCAAAGCACGGTGAAAATCATTTATAAAAACTAGAAAAAGCAGAGGACCTAGGACAGAGCCCTGAGGCACCCCAACCATCGAGGACTGAGGAACAGGTGAAGAGAGAAAGTTACCTCCATCTTTTCGTTGCTTTATTTTATCAAGATAATATTTAACTAGATCCAACGTCGGTCCGCACAATTATCCAATTTACGAAAAAGAATTCAATGGGATACTGTATCGAATGCTTTTTCAAAATCTAAATATATTGTTGCTGGAATTTAACCTCTATCTAAGCATTCATGAATATATTAGGTGAGAGCAATGATAGCGTCTTCTGTATTGTGTCCAGACCTAAGCCAAACTGAGAATTTGTGAAAAAATTAGACGATTTAAGAAAGTCATAGAGCCTCTTATAAATTGCTTTTTGACAAAATGGAAATGGGGCGGTAATTTGATGGATTTTCAGGAGAGTCACCTTTGTGAAGTGAAATTATCCTTGCTTCTTTAAAAGCAGACGGGAAAACTCCAGTTTTAAATGGAAGATCAATTTTATGCTGTAATGGTAAAATTACTGCAGACAATATTTCTTTAATAATTATAGAACTAGACCCGTCAATTCCCGCTGAATTACCTGTATTTAGATCACACACTGTTTTTGTTATTTCAGACTGAGAAATAGAACCAAGAACAATTTAATTATTTTGAGGAGGTGGAAGGTAAGAAGAAAAATGTTTAAAACTACGTGAATCAAACTGGTTCATTAATGATGAAATAATTTTCTCTCCTATACTAGCAAAATAAGTATTCAAAATATTAGCCACTTTCTCCACTTTTTTAGTAGTCGATCCATCTTCTAAACTAATAACTTCAGGAAACTTAAAATTCCTTTGTTTTTTTATAACAGAAATAATTATAGGTCACGTTTTGCATGGAGAATTCTTAGCTTCTTCGAAAGACTCTTTATAATGTCTATGTTTCGACATCAGTGCAATTAATTAATTTTTTAAAACTTTAAAAATTTTTATATTATAATCAGTTGGATTCTTTAACTGCTTTTTAAATAACTGTTTTTTTTCTTAACTGATATCAAAATTCCAGACGTTATCCACGGCCTTATAGGTAATTTTTCTCTGCAAATTTTCTTCGTAACAATTGGGCAACTAGAACCGAGGGAGCAATGGAAATTTCTTAGGAAAGTATCAGTTGCCATTTCTGTATCCTCCGTGGATATTACATCCTGCCAATCCAACAGACCAAGGCTTTCATTCTGGTGCTTTAATGTTATTTTATTTATTAACCGTACTTGACGTTCAATACTTACCTGCGGTATTTTATAAAGAAAATGATAAATCTGAAACCAGCAGGAAATGATCCGATACATCACTTAAAACAGCAAAATTTTGCTTTAATTGGTAAGGATGTAAAAATATTATCAATGAGAGAAGCAGAACACGGCGAAATTCTTGTAGGTATCAGGCAAGTAGGAAGCAGATATGCAGAAAAGTAAGAAGACAATATATCAACAGAAGCTTCATTTGAAGATTCTAGAAGGTCAATGTTGAGATCTCCGGAAAGGATTACATCTTTGTGTTAAAAATGAGGTTAATGCAAAAAGTCATGGAGTTTAGAGAGGAAAGACTTTACTTTAAAAAGCATTTCCTCATGAGAACCTTCTAGATTTTCAAGGTGTCGAAAAGAGATACCTTCTTTAACTAATACTGCTAAACCACCTTGGCGCCTTGTTAGTCGGCTTTTGAAAGTAAATTGATATCTAGGAAAAGCATCATGAGGGGTCGGGTCTGTAAGAAAAGTCTCACAGAATCCAACGACACGACAAGATAGTTTATGAACTACATCAAAAAGATCATCCTGTGAACTAAAAAAACCTCTACAATTTAAAAATCCTGATCTCAAAACACCGGTACTGGAAAGATCAGAAACTTCGGAAGGTAATTTATATTTACATTTTGGAAAACTAATTAGCCCACCATCATTTATCTCATTTCCAAAAAAATTATCAAGACTCTGGAAAATGGAAAAATCACACCAGTTAGACTCTAGGTCGCCCAGTCTATCCACAATACAAATATAATCCAATGTAAATAATTAGAATTAAGATCAGGACGAGCAGAAAGTTTCGCAAAATGCACACCGTCTGAGTCTTAACGTAACAAAAACAGCTGAACCAGCCAGAACTCGAAAATAATGATGAAAGAAAAAGAAACTGCTTGACAATAAATAGAAACAAGAGAAAGAAATGGAAACTATTCATTGTAAGATGAAATGCGGATAAAGAAAAAAATATTGTACTCAATTACTTCGTATAAAAAGAAACACACAAAAAAGACAGAAAATAAACTTATAAAATGCTACAGAGGGACAAAAAAACTCACAAGAAAAAAAATAATAGATCCTATGAACAGAGAAACATTATATAAAGTAATAAAAATAATCTCACCAAACGAATGTCATTATTAATCACCGTAACTAGTCAATCTTAACCCACTGTGAAGACGGAGACTTTTTACACTCGAGCCATAATTTACTCCCTTTTTGTTTAATACGCGTAAGATGAACCGAACTCGAATCCCGCATGTCCTTTCCCTTAGACAAAAGCTCATTCTGTAAGAAATTTAGCTTTGGTGGGAGATCAGTGGAAATGCGAATTCCGCTACCCTTCAACTTATTCACCTCACTAAGAATCGCCTTAATGCTATAATCTGTGTCTAGCGATATAAAAACAAGGGCCGGTCGAACACCAGTTTTCCTACTAGTGATGTTTTAACTGCTATATCTCGCAAGGCGATAACACTTGGTAAGAGAAATGTCCTCGGTAACTTGCAATTTGTCAGAAAGAAGAGACTTTACGTTGCTAGTCACTGATTGATTATGCTATTCAGCAGGCAGTCCATGAACAATCAAATTCAACTTTCTTTCTCTCACTTCGATGTCCAAAAGCTTACTCTCCAACTCGTTATTCCTCAATTTTTCTTGTTCTAGATCATTTCGAAGCTTTTTAGATTCCTCTCGTAGATTCATATGTTCAGCTGATATTTGTCTAACTTCATCTTGAAAGGCGATTATTGAGACAGAAAAACTTTTCTGCTCTGCTAATATTTTATCCAGCAACGCCTGAAGCCGTTTCATTCCTTCATCAAATTTTGATCATAACGAATGCTATAGTCCGCACGTAGAAGTCTACACTTGCATCAAATTACGCAATGACAGAGTCTAAAACAATATCGAATTCAATCCTTTTAGCTTGAAAAAGTAATCCGATTATATGAGTGCACTCTTCAATTGCTAGATAACGACTGAAGAATGATTTTGCTAAGTTAAAAGGAAAAAAAAACGCATCAGGTCCCTCATTATGACCTTACATTATCTACTTTAAAGGTTCAATGCCTGAGGTGGACTCAAGGCAGCATTGCTAAGGCAAAGGTCGTGAGAGTCATATAGGTTAGCAGAAATACCTTATTTCCATGACGTTCCCTGCACCTTACCATTATCTTGGCTATTGTGGAGAGCTAAAGAACAGCACAGAACAAGTATAGACTTTAAGTTGGGACCGTATCGCTCAAAAGGGCAGTTTTTTAGGCGAAATTAAGATTTTTTCTTATTGCAGTTGGGTTTAATTAGTAGAATACCAGGTAAGAATACAATGGTTTCAAAGATTTATTCATAAAAGGTATAAAGGGTTTGGTTTTAGTCTACCAAAAGTGGTGAATTTATGTTTTTCACAATTTAGACCACATCCACTTTGATTATACGAAAGGGATTTTAAACGATACGCAAACCTAATGTTTAGGATGATAGGCAAATGTAACTACTCAAAGGTAATGAATTTTTGCAGTACAAGTTTTGGTTAATAGTTGTACCTAAACTTTCAATGTTATCTTTTTACAGCAGTACAATGGAAAAACGCCCAAGAGTTTTTTTTTTGCAAAGTTGTCTAAGTGTTCCCTGTAGTTCACGAAAGTATGGGGGACAAAAGCTACTTTCGAAACCTAGGGGTAGGGACAATTTTTTAAAATTAAGTTATGGAAATCGGCTAGGAATTATTCAGGAATTAGGTATCAGTCAAATACGGTACATAAGTTTGATATGAGTAATATAATGTTTATCAAATGTCTAGCATCAAATAAAATTATTGAGGAAGTTGATTGTGATAAAAATAAATATTAAATAAAGTAATATAAATATAATATAAATAAAGTGTTCTTCAGAGTTTTTGTTGACATTCAGTTAAAGTTTTTCTTGTGTAGTGTTTCTGTTTTGATGGAACTAAGTTGAAACCTATTTGACTATTTTGGACCTAGGTTGAATCTTTTTTGGACGTAGGTTGAATCCTAGGTTATATCTTTAATCATAAATTAGCAGGATAATGAAAAAAATTACTAGTTGAAACTGTTTTCAGGGGAGTATTTTCTTAGATAGGACATGGGGAATCCATGGAGGGGGGGGGGGCAGATCTCCCTCAAATTTTTACTCTTTAGATTTTGAAAAACAACTTTTTAAAAGAAATTTGCATTGAAAATACTTTCTTTTAGTATCTTCAGTGAAACAAATGGACAAAAAACAGCCAAATTGCCTACCTCTTCCACACTTACGCGAAATAACGCCAGTGGGAATATCTGAGGATGTGTTGACCAGATTTCCCCGCTTAGATTAAACATCTAATAGCTTTTTGGTCCACACGAAAGAAGAAATAAACGCACGATTATCAATAGTTTATCGTTCTTTAAAAGTACTAGAACTCCTTATAATTTAAACAAAGGAATGAAAATACACATAATAAACGTTATAATTGGGCTCCAGGCCTCCAGTTTGGCAAATTGGTGCCCAGATGTTTCCCGTGCGTAAGCATTCCTTCAGGCAGTAGAAAAGTAAATGCAGGTCAACAACAAAGACATCAATCTAGAAGAAAAGAGAAACCAATAAATATTAACTACTAGATTTGATAAACTGAAAAATAAGCCACCTATCATTACACTTTAAAAAAATACTTATCGTGGCTCCTATCATTACAATTTTACTTTTTTTACTTTTTAAGGATCAAAAACTTTATCGAAAAATAAGCACAAAGATCTCAATAGACTTTTCCAGTTTTTCATTTGAACCTACTCTATCGTCTAGTACAGAGACTATAGAGCCTATCAATTTAAATCAATAATAAATCGTTTTGAGAGACATTAATTAATGTTCTAATAAGTACAAAACTGTTCAAAACTATATTTTTAGAGTTTAAATTTCAATTTTTATGCTTGCCATTGTTGGGGTATAAACTGCGAGTCTTGCTCACGTGTAATTTTCACATTAGGCCGGTCCTGTTTTAACGTGTCCCTCTAAAAATCCTCATTTTTTTCCAGTTCTTTTTTATTCTTACTCTTTCTTCCTCTTCTTACCTTAATCACTTTCTACTTTAATTTCTCATTTCATTCTCCTTCTTCCTTTTCTTGTTCTTCTTCTTGTTCTTGCTCTTCTTCTTCTTCGTCTTCTTCTTCTTCTTTTTATTCTTTTTCTTCATTGTTCTTTACTAAATAATGGAAAAGACAAGGCACCGAGAAATATGCAATAGGGTGTGTACGAAATTCCATGGTCTTGTGGTAAATTTTATGTGGGAAGAACATAGGATATTTTAGAAAATAGGCTACAGCAACAGAAGAATGCCATAGATTGCTCTCTAAAGGATAATTAAAAACGGGAAACGTTTAAGTCGGCTTTTGCAGAACTCGTATATAATTTTCCTGATCACGGTATTTTATTTGATCAGAAAAAATTGGTGGGTATGAGTAGAAGGGACCTAATGACCCCGAGGAATACATAATTTATGCATGTTTTTTGTCTGTCACTGTTGATGTTTTTCATGGTTTTGTTCTGCTTTATGGTTATTTGATGGTTTCTGTTCTGTTTGTTGATTGCTGTTTGATAGTTGTTCGATGTTTCTTTGAATGTACACATAACTTCAACAACATTTGCTGGATATTTCTTGGATGTCAACATAGGTTCAACAACAATTGCTGGATGTAGACATACGTCCAACAAATTGGAGGTAGACATCTGTTTGTTGCTGGTTGTTTGATGATTATGAGTGCTGGTCAATTTATTTGTTGTTTTCTTGGATATGTACATAACTTCAACAACATTTGCTGGATGTTTCTTGGATGTCAACATAAGTTCAACAACAATTGTTGGATGTAGACATAAAACAACAATTGCTGGTTAATTGATTCTAACGGGACAGGATCACATGTCTCTTTCTAGGCATATCATAGGAGTCGGAAACATAAACGGTACAGGATTGCAGTGAATTTCAGGAAAGGATTTTTGCTATAGTTGTTATTAGTGTGAGAATAGAATTCAAGGAGTGAAAACAGTTTGACTTTACTCATTAGGATATATTTGTAATAATGAGTGGAATGTTTACACTATTAGAAGTTGATTGTGGAGTTGATAGCAATGATAAAAGAGCACCAAACATTGTGTTGAACATCACAAGAGGATCACGGCTTTGTCTTGAATGGGATGAAGTATATGCAAGATATGTGTTAACCTTGACAAATTTAAAATGGAGGATTAATTATGCTTTGCTGCAAAAATTGATATAGCACATATGAATAAACTTCAAAGTGCTTTAAAGGCAATAGTGAAGCATATCGAAGACAATAAGCTGTATTGCTAATTGTACATGTGTAATATTTTTGCTGTAATTATACAATAAAATTGTTTCGAGATCGATAGTGTTACCCTTTTTGTAAGAATATTTGTGAAATAGAACAAATCAGAGTCAGTCTAGAGTCAGCATTGAGAGTGATAGGATTAAAAAATGAATAAATTTGAGAAAGAGAGAATTAGATTGAATCTTGTGATTATGGAAAAACATATGATTCTGGATGATAATTTCTCGAGTTATCCCTTCAACGAAAGATATTCTCAGTGGGGACACTTGACAATATAATGAAAACTGATTCTCCCCCATTGAACTATTATTAGAAACTTTTACGATGTGACTCAAATGCTTATACTCAATTTATTGATATATTAATTAAAACAAAGCAGAATGATATTGTGGATATACTTCAGAAAATATTGCCATAGATTTAATGTAGAATGCTCCCCCTTTGAAAGTGGTAGCGTCACAGAGTTACTCCTCTCCCATTCCCCCATCTGAATTTATCGAACGAGGATCAGTTTCTGTTTACCTGTGAGAGAGTTGACATCGGAAACCAAAAAATTTTCTATACATATCCACTATGCATGTACACTCTTAGCAATTGTTCATCATGTGAGAATTGTACAATTAATGATTACTATATTGAAAAGTGCAAATTATGCAATCCTTGTAAATTAAAGTGAGGATATGCAGTACAAATTAAAGGATGTAAATCATGTCGTGAAGAGATTTGTGACTCTCACCCTAGAGGACATCTTTGCTCCAATTGCCACTATGATAAATGGGATCAGTAGGAGAATACTTACCCCGGTATGATTGGAAAGAACCCTAAACGTGATCTTCATTTATTTCTACAAGATTGGTATCGTCGCAGATTTAAATTATTTTGGTATGAAGAATCTGGTCTACGATTCAACTGTTGGGGTAACAAGATAATTTGGTTTCTATGTCATCGTTGTGACGACACTGCCTATTATGACTATAAACCTAGTGATTTTTACTTGGCAGTTACCGAATGTGATCCACCATTTGAATACACTCTACGTGATATTGCTTTAAATAGACATATTAAAACACATGAATTTCACAATATAAATGTAAATAGTATTATTGACTAAACAAAGAGATATGACAAGAATGAAGTTACATTATGCTGTAGAAAGTGTGACCCTGACTTTGCAGCCAATCAAAATCAATATACAGTGAATTCAAATGATTTACCAGTATTAGTGGTTCATGGTAGTTGCCTTTACACCAAAGAAGAAGTGAAAAATATAGACACTATTATTGTGCATATACATTTTTCATTTATTAATAAACATATTCACATACATTTTTAAGCACTTTACTCGTAGGGCACTAAAATCAATATTGTACTGGTCTGAGAGGATATTTTCCACCATAAAGTCGTTCAGACGTAGATTTTCTACATAAATGTTGAGAAACTGCTTGTAAGTAAAGCCGCAACATCTGAATACAATATATAGTAGCGCATGGAAACCACAGCTTTTAGTCGTGCGATTCTGCAATCTCTTCTGATTTTTAATAATAGTTTTCCCACTGCTCTCAATATACTTGCTGATGTGTGGAGTGTAGAAGGTATAGGGTAGGCCCAGAGAATCTAAGAATTCTATCGTCTTCATTGTTCGAAAAATGCACAACCAATGGCCAGTATTCACAGTCGACGGACTGGTATTAACAATGATTAGGGTATTGTTGGTGCTTTGAATTTTTCCAAGAAAGTCCGAGGGTAGACAATAGGATCTGTATTTGGACATGTAGGGATCCATATTAAGTTCATTGATTATTTTACTGGTGTTCATGGTGCCAAGTCTAGTAGAACACTGCCTCTGGGAGTGATTTCTCAATAGGTTTCAAATTGATTTAGTAAGATTAGTGCAATGCTCTCAGCTAATAGGTCTGCAAATGTACAATCTAAACGCTCACTCCCCGTTCGTACTATACTCATATCCTGGGTGCCAGACAAATCCAATACTATGATACCATGTGTTTTAGTGAACATGTATTCGGTTACACCATTTCCAAATAGTTGTGAATCATAATCTTGGGATTGCATGGTCAACTCATACAATGTCCTATAGGATTTATCAAAAGATAGATTGTAGAGTTGGATTCCATTTACTTTGCAGACAAGAGATGAAAGCCCAAACATTTCAAATTTATGCGGACATCCAGTCTACAATCCTATTGTACTAGCGCTTTTTACAAATGCCAAGGCTAATTTTGACAGAATTTTGCCATTGATAAAGGTTGAGTCGGTGATGGTGCGTGAGCCTGTGGTAATATGACGTAGATTGGTGGTAATATGAGGAACAAGTAGTTTAATATTATTTCCAGAGGCTCTCAGTTTTTCCACTGCTTAAAGAATAGCTATCAAAATAAGCAATTAAGGAAGAACCACCCTCAATATAAAATAAATTAACTCCCTATAAATTTATCGAGTGCAAGACTGAAGAAAATAAATCAATAAGTATTTTAATAGAAGGTAATCAAAGCTGAATCAAATGAGACAATAAATAAAAATGCCTTACAGTTTAATAGCTTACTGTTGCCCTGTAATAAGTATTAAGGCCTTAATTTTTGAAAGGCTTAAAAAATAAGTTTATATTTTCAAACTTCGGCCATAATGAAATTTGTTCACGTTGACAGGATACACAATAACTACGGATGCTTAAAAAGATTGTTAAAAAAAATTTTTTTAACTACAGATACTTAAAAGATTGTTCGATATGAGGATTTACAAAATATAGGGATCGAATGCCCACATTAAATTCTAAATGAAATTTTAGGAACTATTTCAAACCGATCACCAGTTCTCGCATTAATTAAAACATGCTAACATAAAATATATTACAACCCTTCCTTTAACGATTTAAGCTCGAAAACCCACTCCAAACTATGTAGAAAGACACTTTTAGCTAAAAATCAGTAGTAATACCCCTCACATTCCGGGAGGCAATAACAAATTTTTTTTCTAGTCTCAATAAGTAATAAAAGCTCAATATACATGGGAATTCTCATTCACAACCCCATGAAATACTTGGAAAGCGATGTAGGAGGAATAATTCAAATAGCCATTGGATACGAGATAGTAAAAACGGATGGACCCCCGATCATAGGAGGTCAGAGCCAAGAATGGGCGTGGTATATATTATCTCACCATGCAAGCACTTGACTCCCACCTTCCTTTGAGAAAAGATTACACAAATACTAGACTTGACTACACAACAAGAAATCGCTTGGCAAGTTTTATAACTGACTATTCGTCAAAATTCTTAAACAAATGGACCCTCGATCGTGGGAAGCGGTGGCAACAGGCGAATGGGAATGGTGTCATTATCATCCCGTTCCCGTTCCCATTTGGCTCTGACTCTCAATGAGAAACAACTATACAGTTAGGAGAAGTGATTGTTAAATAGTGAAGAGTTATAAATTACGGTTAAATGAAACGACCCTACAACTTGAGGACCTGCTGGTCAGCTGTTGTGACCTGTAATGCATTATCCCATTCGTCATTACAGTTTGTCCGGCGAGCTCTTATGAGAAAATCGACTCATCCCTATATAAAAAGTGATCCGCAAGAATTACCCTACCTCACCCCTACCATTAAAAGAATCGTTTTAACAAAAATGACCTTACGGGAATCTGAAATGGAGATGCACAAGAAGTCCGATACGTGGGGAGTACCTTTGCTTGGCGTCTTTTCATGGTTGATTTTTTTTAGTGGAGAGACGCCCTGCAAGAGTATTTCCTTACGGAGAACAACTCGAACAGGAAAAGGAACCGAAGGATACCAATGAAAGTTAAATACCATAAATTAGAAAAGCCAAGTAAACAGCTATAACTAATGATAAACATCATCAAATCGAAAGTGCCTAACTAAATAAAAAATAACCACTTAAAGAAATCTGCAAAAGAGAGGGGCAGAGAAGCCTCAGTCGTGAGGGGGTTGTGTGCCGGATGCGGACACGGTTCTTTTTATTCTTTGGGTCAATTTTCGGTACAGCAATTCCTTAACGAAGAACAACTTGTACAAAAAGAAGAACGTAAAATGCTAATAAAAATAAAATTCCATAAAATTAAAAAGGCCAAGTGAACAATTACAACTTAAGATGAACATTTAAGATTGAAAACGCATCGCTATTACGTAATCATTGTCATACCTTAAATTACTATAGCGTAGCATAATTATTTCGAAAACATGTTACTGCTATGTAATCATTTACAATGTAATCATTAATTAACGTTATATAATAACACATTTGCAGATACTGTACGTGAGTAACCGTCAACCACCGGTTAAGGAAAAGGCTGAAACATGCAACCATACGGTACATTGCTAGTATTAACCTAAACTCTAATAGAATAAATAAAAAAAAACGTAATCATGATAAGATACCCAAGCCAGCAACAGTTAAGTAATTGTAAACTAGAAAATGTAACATCATGGAAGCTCAAGAAAAGCCATAGCGCGGATAACATTAATGATTCATTAAAAGAATGGGGAGTTATCAGAACAGTGGAAAATCCCGACTGTCCAACACCACATTATCTTCTGAAATCTCGAAGGACAATCTTGGAACAAGGAATGATCCTAAGATTAATGGCAAGCTTAGTCCATTATAACTTTAGTGCGCGTACAATGACGAGAACACTCGAACACACTAGACTAAGTGCCAACCTGGCTTACCGAATTTTAATGCAGAGGATCCCAACAACAAAATATAGCTTATTGTCTGATTATATCGCCGACAACATTTGGTACGATCAAGACGATAACAACATAACTACAATTTGGCCCATTAAATTTCTCTCCATACTAATAGACCAAGGACATATGCTAAAAGGTGAAAGCTTCCTTAAGGCCTTATACGTCAATTGCGTAAATAACACGTATCTAAATCCAATAAGCCCTTCAACGGGATCCGCTATTTTTCAAGTTACCCCAAGGGATTATAGAGACATAAAGAAAATAACCCTGAACTTCTTCCAACAAGATGAAAATTTTGGAATCAAAAAGTTCCCCGGCTTAGAGGTAATTGTGCGCGAGCAACTATGCTGTTGCCAATAATACGTAAACTTGAGTTTTTGCGTGGTAAAAATAATAAATGACCCATTGTCTTTATCTCAGTTGTGCCGGAAAGTCATTCGACAAAATATGCAAAGGAATGACATAACTGCCAAGTTGGAGGGCTTGCATCTCCAAAACCAATTATTAGTGTATTTAATGTACTTAAATACACCTGAAAGCGGTAAAAATAACGTAGTCTTTGAACTCAAATTTCTAAGCTTAAATGTGTCCTCATGGGAAAATTACCGACTTGCCAATATGCTGACATCTTTTGGTTCAAAGGCAGTATTACCTGATGATGCACCCATATTAAAATTAAAAGCCAATATCCGTGGAAGAAACTGTATATATAAATAATCTCGTTGAACGGATAATAAAAGAACCCTCCGATATTATCTGAAGTGTTATGTCTATGTAGATCGATATTTAAAAAGTGCATTATATGAATAAACTAGTAGTGTATTAATATTTATAAAACTATGAAATAGAGAGTGAAAATCAAAGGATTACATCGTTAACAAATTGAAACAAAGGTAGTTTTTCGAAAGTCTCAATACTTTTAAGCCTGTATGGAACTTTAGAGAATCGAATTACGTTCGAAGACACAAATAACCAGGTGCAAGGTGGCACCAGTGAAAAAGTAGTTCAACTTCGACCTGAAGTTACCTTACTCTCCATTCAAAGTATATATTCATTATTGGTTAATATGGAGCTTTAGAAACATCGAATTATGTCAAATGAATAAGTACCCGATGTATGAGGAAATACCGGCCAAAAGGTAGTTTGACCTCGACCTAGAGTAAACCATGATTGTAACTAATCTTGAAAAATTTAACTAGACGAAAGTCAATAGAAACTACCTTTCATTTCAGAACAATGGCCAAGGCAATTGTTGACACAAAGTTCATAACTATAAAGCATGCAAAAGAAAATGTGATATACTCAGCAGCAATCCTCATTGTGAGTAAATCAGGGGAAGAAGTCTTCGCAAAACAATGGGACATCAATTACGATTTAAGAAAATACGACGAAAAATCGTAGAGTTTCGAACTACGATTAGCAAATACACCCAAATATCGACCCATGAGAGGAAAATTGGGAATAAAATATAATGGCAGAAAGGGCAAGTACCTTCTATATATACAACATGAGATAAGAAAATTGCAAAAACAATATAAAGTTCGGTACTGGTACGTTAAAGGTCCATGTAAGACAGATTTATTGCTTCTTGACAAATGTAGAAAACAAAAATTAGTTTACAAAATTGAGGGAAATCCAAAGTGCGTTAAATATCAAGGTCAACACGACCCTCTCCAAGAAATAAAATACTACAAACAATATCTCTACAATCCAAAAAGCGTAATATATAGAGCGAAAAGAAAAGAAATTATATTCAAAAGAATAAAAACCAATGAATCGAAATTAAAGGCAACCAAAAATTAAGAAAACTTTCTATATTGAAATGATTTGGTACGCTGTAAATCAAAGTCAACCCACACACTCTTTAAATTAAAGGAAAACCCTTGAACGAAACCATCCAAAAGAACTATCCCCCCAGCCTAAGAATCAGCCGTATGTTTACCATAAGCAATCAATTAATTCTATCACCACAAATCTTAATTTCACCTTGTTAATTTCCTCGATAAAAAATCTCATAATAGGAATTTAAATTCTCATTCGATTATCAATCATAAAAAGTCTACCTATATTATGTTTAATGACATATTAATTCCAGAAACAGTGAAAAAAAAGGATGTGGCTAACAAATTTCATAAAAATCTTCGTTGCCCAAACTAAAGCCCAAGATATCGTAAAGCATGGAATAATCTTCAAACACGAGAATTCGTTACTTGCAAGTCACAATGCCTGGAA
Organism: Artemia sp. Kazakhstan ARC1039; assembly: GCA_029168905.1. Classification (NCBI taxonomy): domain Eukaryota; kingdom Metazoa; phylum Arthropoda; class Branchiopoda; order Anostraca; family Artemiidae; genus Artemia; species Artemia sp. Kazakhstan ARC1039. The sequence continues at coordinate 18,062 of JAQQPU010015631.1, forward strand.
GATATTTATGAAACTGGATCCCAAACCGTTTGAAACCCTGTTTCAACAAGTAATGAGACTAGAGAAGAATACTAATGAACTAAAGGACTCTATATTCCAATTCTTAAAATCGGATAAGAGCCTGCAATCAACGAAAGACATGCACCACAAGGAAAATAAAGGAGATCTACCCCCCATTATTCCTAAACTAAAATCGTAATCCCTAATAGATGACTTTGACAAGAAAATGGCAGAGATTGATAAGGCTCTATGAACTAACAACAGAGAAAACAGAAGGAGAAGAGCATTAAGTAATGTGGACGGTTCTATAAGCGAACATACTACGACAAAATATACCAAAGGTTCCTTCTTGACAACTTCCAAGAAAAATAAACTCTATGACGGAAATTACGCCATGCTAAATGAATTACCTGGCATATGGACATACCTCAAGCAACTATGGCAAGACCATACTGCGAGCAACGTTACTAAGAAAGTATCACCAAAAGAAATAAAGAAAAATATAGACAACCCACAAAGAAAGAAAAATACCACGACAACCACGCCCAAACTCGAGACAAGAACAGAGGAGGTACAGCCCTCACTAACGGACGTCACAACCAATGCAAGTCCAGAGTTAATCAAACTCAATGAACTATCGCAAGAAAAATTAATTACAATAACGCATTTGAAACCAACGACGTTTACAAAATGGACATGTTCCACAGGACCAACATTTAAGACCCACTCCTTCGGCAAAATGTATATAAATTTAAGAGCAAGACTCCCAGTATTGCATACCGAGACTCAAACTATATTAGTTCAATGATACCATTCGGATAACAAAAGGAAATTTTCTGAAAGTAAAAAGAAAGAAAAATACGTACCCGAGAAATGTTGGACAATTGACGGCAAATATACATGTGCCAGACTGGCAATGGCTGACAAACCAACCAAAGACTACGTCGAATCATTACCAGAGCTAAATGAAAAAAACACCCTAAGAGTATCAATTCCCCAATCCTTTTTAAAATTATATAGGCAGAGACTACAAGCACTATTTGAATTATTCAATACTGAAATACAAAATTTAAAGCAAAGTACCACAAGAATCTTCGAAGTATTTTTTGAAAAAGCAAATACCACAGATCAGCTAGTCTAATACCAATCGTAGGAGAATTGGCTTCACGCTTATTTGGGTTATCAACTGAAGAAGACCTGGATGTCCTAAGGGAAAGGTGAAAAAAGTAAATAACGCCATGAACGTGACCCTGCATGTCCAAAAAATACAAGCCAGCATAGCCAATTATCAGAGAGACAAAATCGAGGCAATCTCGAAGAAAACCTCAAAGACAGTAATCATAATGAATTATTTAAAGAATGAAGTAGATCGTGTGATTTCCGATTTGACCCTCACCATGGTATCACTAGAAATAGTGACAATGTCATTACTTAGCCTGGCAACTGATGTCAGCAAATTTGAATTTGCAGTATTTGCCCTTACTGGAGGAACCTTGTCATATGACCTGGTGAACCCTTCGAACCTTAAAAAGCATCTTAGATGAAATAAAAACACATCTAACGTTCGGTCTACATCTACCAACAGAACCAGAAGTACCAAACCTATTCCACTATTACACCAAGATAAAGGTTCACATCACGGAAATAAACGAACAACTCTTTGCAGTAGTAACAATTCCATTACAAAATCAACAATCCATATATGACTTGTATAAAATTTCTACGTCTCCAGCCAATATAGGTAGAACTAATTCGTTCATGACTATAACCCCCGATGCGGAATACTTGCTAGTCGACCAAGATAGGAGGAAATATGCCTTAGCAAATCCACCAGACCTTAAGGAATGTGTAGCATTCAAAAACCTAGTATGTCAACTAACACTGCCCATTTATAGCTTAAAAACTGGATCCAGTATGTTAGATGTATTTTTAAAAGAGACTCAACAAGAAGAAATACCCAATTCATGCGAAGCGCTAGTAGGAAGTACAAAACGAGAAATATTTATTCATCTTAGAAATAATCTGTGGCTATTTTCTGAACCAAAATAAACAGTGGGGACTATCTCTTGTTATAATAACACAGAAAGAATCGATCCAAGCTACAGAACCAAATTACTATTACAAGACGTGGGAACAATAACCATAAAACAAGGGTGTCGATTAGTAACCAAAGAAGCCACGTTAAAAACACCACTGATAATCACTAGCACGAATATAATAAGCCCCAAGGTGATCAATTTCGAACCAGTCAGTTTATCGCATACCATTCCTAATATTGAAAACGAAGGAGTAAAAGCCACAATATGGTCAAAAATAGAGAATGTCAAGGGAACCTTACCCCTAACAAAAATAAGAGAAGCCTTAGACTCTTAAATTCCCCTATTTACTAATGAAGACCAAAGATTGACGTATATAGAAAGTAGATACAGACTATTCTCAACAAATTTTTGGTAGAATATTCTCCTGACGGTAGGCTTCGTATTCAGGATTTCTCTGACTATAAGAATGTTATTGACCCTGAATTACGGAAAAATTATGACAACACGTAGAAAAAGAGCAAAGACAGATCACATCGAGTCGAGTGAGATGCAAAACCTAAACCCGGAACTCCCTGATAACCCTTAAGCCATAAAATACGGAAGGACATGATCGAGCGAATGAGAGTAGAGGACCTCATTCGTGCCGTGTCCAGTCCCAAATCTCTATTTATTGTTTGCGTAAACCCATGCAGCTACAAAGATAAAATATCGTTTCAATGGCGGTATGGACGCGCGTAAACAGTAAAAACATGAAACTTTATAGTAAATCGAGACCTCTGATAAAACTATGTAACATGCGTCGCGTGTAGTGGTATAATAGAAAAGTAAATTCTAAAGTAGTTGAGTGTTGAATAACATTTAAAATATATTA
>JAQQPU010015632.1:0-20970 GCA_029168905.1 Artemia sp. Kazakhstan ARC1039
GGAGTTAAGTGACTCTCCTCCATGCTCCCACAGAGAAATAACATCATCGACAAACCTACCCCAGAAACGGTGTTTTATCGGAAAATTTTCCAGAGCAGAGATTTCTATGAATTCCATATAAAAAGTTGCCAAAAATGGTGAAAGACTTGTACCCATGGGTAAACCCCTAATTTGGGTGAAAAATTGATTATTATATCGGAAATATGAGGAGGAACTATTGCAAAGACGGACGAGACGCATAATAGTTTCTATATCCAGTGTTTTGTAGTCTATTTGATCAATATTATCTTCTAATTTCCTTTGAAGAGCTAGTTCACATTTTTTAATGTCGCAAGACGTATACATAGAAATGGCATCGAAACTGGCCAAAATTGTATCTTTTTTATTTCAATGTCTTTTAATTTTTCAACAAGGTGAACTGAGTTTCTTATGTATGAAGTTTGTGTTTGCATAAGGGGGCGAAAAAGTGTTGACAATCATTTCCCCAATCTGGCAGTCGGAGAGCTATAAGAAGCCACAATTGGGCGTAGAGGGACTCCATCTTTGTGGATTTTTGGGAGCCCGTAAAATTTAGGAGCTGAACAACCTTTAGGGTAAAATAATTTATACATTTGTGGAGTAATAAGTCTTTCAGTTTGCAAAATTCCTAGCTCCTTTCGTACTAAACGTGTGAACTTATCGGTGGGATCTGAATCTATGGGCTTGTAAGTATGGGTGTCGGATAAAATATCCGTAACTTTTGTATTATATGAAGTTTTATCAAGGATAACAATTTTATTTCCTTTATCAGCCCTGGTGATAATGATGTGTGGGTCTTTTTTTAATTTTTTGAGAGTTTGTGTTTCCTGATTTTTTAACCTTGGGGAATATGGAATGAAATCAAGAATATTCTTAACCACCTCTCCTCGAAGTAAATCTGGATTTTCCACAGCACCACGTGAACCAAATATACCCGCCTCCACATTGGAGACTATCTCTGCGAAATTCACTTGTGTTTGAGGTAGGCAAAATTTAGGTCCCTTGGACAAAACATGGGTTTCTTCCGGAGTAAGAACTTTAGAAGATAGGTTCTCAATGGCCGGACCAGGACAAAATCTCGGAAGAAAATATCTGGAACACTGGAGAAATTTTTCTAAGTCCCATTTATGACAAAATTATTAATTCTGATCGTTTTTACATACATCCACAAAGTTATATTGTGCAATCGAATAGAGTCTCCGATAACAATCAAACTGGAAAGCGATCAGCCTTTAAAAGTGCTTTACGCAAAATGAAATTCTGAAATGCCATTTAGACTTGTGTTTTTTATTCAGTTACCCTTTCACCGTTACTAGGAAAGGGTCGTCCAATTTTAGTTTGGTGTTTTTATTTTAAGGTTTGGTTTTATATTTTTATCAGTTTTATTCTGCACTGAGGACGGTCAAGCGGAGGTCTTGACCGAAATATTTGCATAATTTTTCAATTTTTTCACTGGCTGTTAATTGTCCTCGTTTCCTTTCTTCGCGATTTTTTGTTTATCATGATTAGCCAGTGTGGTCTCAGAAATTATTTAGGAGAAATGCTTTCTTTGAAATAGGAAAAATAGAAAGATAAAAATGACAAGCGATGGATGTTTGACCAACCTTTCTCAAATGATGTATTTACTTCCTTTTGATATCTTATAAATAGTAAAAGAACCGAATAATTTGGAAAAAAAAAGAATTAAAGCTTTGGTAACAGAAAAGTAAAAGAAAATCTCATTGTGTTTCTGTTGAAGATTATTATTTTTGTTTAAGTGTTCTGTTCAAATTTAAGTTCTTTTAAAAGATATTCTGACGATGTGCAAATTTTTATATTAGGTGTAGCTATGCGAATTTTATGCGAACTTAGCATGACAATATAAAGTGAAATGAAAGTGCCAATTGGGAAAATGTTTTCTTGTGTCTTGTTGATTCAGTTTTAGTGTCAGTATTTTATTTTATGTTCTTGTTAAGTGTACCTTTGTTTGAGGATAGAAAATCGCTTTTTTTTTGAAAAAAAAAAGATTTTGAAAATCCCGGGGAAAATCTGTAAACTTTGGAAATAGGTTTTTCTTGGTTAAAACCTATAATTAAAATTCTAAGTATATGTCAAAAGGTTCATTTCCTAGTTAAAATACCATTTCCTTGATAACTAAATTAATTCTGAATATTTGCTGTAATTCCTGGAAGTTGACAGTTTAAGGTGGAACAGTTCTGTCAAATGCCCGGATGTGTATCTGCATATTGTGCTGAATATAAGTTACCAATTTAGATTATTTGAGTCAGTTCGAATTCTGTATCTGTCCTCGCTATATGTACATTCACTCTATTATATGTATAAATAAACATTTTATACTCTAAACATAAACTATGTGATGGTTAGAGACTCTAGACCTCCTTTACCGATAGAACCCAGATAATAGGCCAACGCTACCATAAGACTCCAACGAGAAGAAGTCACACTTTACAGAGAAGTAGACAATTCACAGAGAGGTGAACACAGAAACTTTACAGGATTCTCAGCGAGGAAGGAACTGGTTGGAGGGAATTTGACGGAGGGGGGGTGCACTTTACGTTGGATGAAATTTCCACGGAGGAGTTTTCCGTGAGGGGGAGGGGTATATTTCATAGAGGGTGAGCCAGATTTACCGACATTATTTAAAAAACGAACAGAAATTATGCCATATATGAAGGGTTGCTCCCTCCTCAATACCTTATTCTTTACGCTAAAGTTCGACCGTTTAGTAAAATTGAAACACAGGGGCTGTTTAATTAGAATAGGAAGCTTTTTAAAAGTGCTAACAGCTTTAGCGTAAAGAGCAAGGTATTGAGGAGAGGGCGACCCTTCGCATCTGGAATACATCTGCCAAAGTTAATATGCAAATTGTGTTTTAATTTTTCATGCACGATGAGCCAAAATCGAACCTGCATTAGTTGAAAAACGTTCAGAAATTAAATAAAAAATAAGTTTTTTTTTAACTGAAAATCCCTTTTTTATTTGGTTTCTTTCTCCCATTTACAAATTCTGTGTCATACTGGAGAACAACCACCCCTAACCCAAGATTTTTATTTGCTTTTTCAAATATGGTTATTTCTTTTAAGGACACCGGATACTTCCCCTCTAAACAATCAAAATTTACTTTAGGGAAATTGTCTCCACCGTTACGTGCAAGTCTGTCGAGATTTTTTATTGTTGAATCTTTTTTTAATGTTTTATGGGCTGCTGCTAAAAATGCATATTTAAAGCATTGCAGCCCCGTGTGCTGCTAAAAATGCATATTTAAAGCATTGCAGCCCCGTGTCAAAACCGAAACCCTGAACCCCTCCTGTAGTCGACAAATCTGGGTGGCATTTTATTCGTCGACTACCTCTCCCCGCCCCTCTTAAAATAAAGTTTTTTTTTAATCTACTGAGATTCAGATCCATGTGTTCAATGTATAAAATTGTAGACCCACTCCCCCTCTCGTTAAACGTGTCCAAAGTTGATATTAATTTATCAACCCAAGGTAAAAAGTTTGATTGCCAGTTGAAAAATGAAAATAAAAAATGTCCCCAGATGTCCTCTTTTGTAAATAAACTTTTTGATTTACCGATGCCTTAACCCCCCTCCCCCCCCCCTTGACCCCCCATTTCTGAATCTGAATCTCAATAACTGCTCGAAATCGGTCGATGTAGGTATGAAGAACATTTACAGGGTCTGTTAAAATGACACTCCCGTCAACCACGTTTTCCTCGGGGGGGGGGGGGATTAAAATCTACCCTATGTGTTTGCAAGTGACCTAGAGCAGACTCTAACAAATAACATTCACGTAGTTCCGGGGACGTGACACTATTTTCATGTCCTGCACCTATTCGCAGAGGATCCAATTCACTAATTATAAAGTCATCGTCAAAAGTGTCCCCGGGAACATTAGGTCCAACAATTTGCATAAGGCTATCCATTTCTTCAGTTGTAAATTGAAAATCCAGGGGGATATTAAATGACATACCTTCACTAACATCATCCGGCGAGAGGGGACAATTGCCCAGGATATTTTGAGGTCTTGGGCCAGGGAAGGCAGTTGTTTTCGTAGCTTCCCCCTGAAACTAGAAAATGAATGGATTGAGTTTTTTTCTTCCCCTCCCCTCCTCAATTGCTATCCCCTCCTCAACGCCTCACTCTTTACGCTAAAGTTTGCCTCTTTTTTCAGCACTCTACTTTTTAAAACAATAAAAAACTTTGCGTAAAGAGCGAGACGTTGAGGAGGGGATAGCCCCTTTCATATACGGAATAAATTGCTGTTCGTTTTAAGTTTTAATGTCGCTTCTTACTTTCAGTTAAAAAAAAACTTTTTTTTACTTAATTTCATAAAGACGATATTTTTGTCAACATATGAAGAACCGTATATATTGCCATTGTATCTGTGGTTTATATGCAAAGTAAACAAGAGACAAAAATTAACGAACAAGAGAGTGGTGAAGAATTATGGTATACAAAGTAATATTTGGCAGGGATAGTCACTAGTGATAAATCACTAGAGGGTGGTACCGTGACTGGTTCATTTTTGGGGATCCGGGGAATCAAATTTTTTTCGGAGTGACACATAGATTTTCGGGGAAATCCCCGAAAATTCAGGGAAAATTCAGCCTCTCGTTGGCGGCGTTCGGTCGATGCGCCGGTTTGGCGCCGGGTTCTAATCTCTACTACTTCTGTAAACTATTCTAAGGCGTAGGAAATTGCATAAAGACAAGTCTACATCTGTTACAATCTACGGAAGCAATCTTTCTGTAATTTTGATTTGAGTTTGATTTTCTTTTAAAATTAAATGCATAATAATTAAATATATTATTGATTAAACAAATGTATCCCTTTGCCAGGAATCCTTGCGGTTTAAAATTTCCTATATTTTGTTTCATTTTGCATGCAATTTAATTGCTCTTTTTATTTGAGAGCTTTTTCTTAACAATATTTAAAAATAAACTCATTCCTACGAAAAAAGAAAATCCTGAAATATACTCCCTGTCGCCCAACTACCACTGATATTTTGGCGTTTGCTCCTCCCCCCCCCCTGAAAAATTTTCTGCCGTTGCCCTTGCTATCATTGGCTCAAATAATTTTTTACAGATTAAGGACCAAATTTTTTATAGCATTAATTTGTACAAAGTTGCCTATTTAAACAGTTTCAGGTCTTGCAGATTGGTTTCTAAACTTTCTGATGGACCTTATAGAGTCACAGTAGTCCCTATTTTCTGAAAATGTTTCTTAAGACCTTATTATCACTGTGTCAGCTAGCCAACACTTTACCTTTTCGGTTTGCAGTTGCTTAGATGGTAGTTTCTTTTGATTCGGCTATTTATAATTAATTGATACATGTTTTCTGGTCTTGAGGTTTTTATTTTAACTCCTGGCAGCCTATGAAATGTTTTTTATCTTGCATTGTAGGGTGGGTAATTAGGGTAGGTTAGAAAAAAAAATCTGGATTATTCAGATTTGAGAAAGGCCTATTGGGGTGCAAACATCAGTATGTGAATTAATATGTTGTAGATCAGGCAATTATTATATTGAAAACCTAGTTGTTGCATCGAAGAGAGAATTTTGAGTGCTATCAACTTGCTATAGGCCTAATAATATATCTTTTGTAAGGATATTCCCTGAAACACGGCTGAGATTTACTATTTGTGAATCCTGAGCGTCTGCCCTTTAGATATCCCATTTTCTTTTATCACCGCTTTCAGTAATTTCCTTTCGAAGCCTTTGTCTTTCAATGATTGATGAAAATCTACAGGTTCTCAATGACGATATTGCAGACATGTTCATTGAACTGCATTTTGTTCTTTATGGATAGCCCTTTAGATATGAAGTTTTGAGCCAGTTCAGAACTGAAGTCCGTACTGCAGCCCAAGTTCTTGATGTGTGGCTCAACCCAGTGAATAAAAGATCATTTGATGCATCTCTTGACCCCCATAGAAGCAGCAGAAAGAGTGATTGGATAGTGGAAAGTCATGCGAACCTATTTTATTGATTTTGTCTTTAGGAAAAAAACATTCTTTGCAAATAAGTCTCATCGCCAAACTGAACTTCGTCGTCTTTAGCGCTGAACCACATTAGGCTTTCATACCCTTTTTCTCGAAAGATTGGCCTCTAGTGTATACTTTAGCTTTCAAGCTTTGACACCTTGTTACCTTTGTTATTTCTTCTGCTTGAAGTTGAGCATTTTTAGAGGGAGGTTGTTAACCCAGCAGTAATAGATCATCATGATAAAGATATATTTTTGGCTCTTGAAAGTGTAAAATGCAGCGAAAAGATACGAGCAGCTCTGGAAGATGGGAACTAAATGGCCAAGGTTAAGTTCCTGTTAGGGCATCTGTGAACATTTTATCGCTGGTGCTAAACGTCTGACAGTAAGACTTTCATCTTCATGGAAGGGAGATGTGCTGTTTCACATGCAATTCCTCATTTCTTATTTTGAGAAAAGATCCTCTGACTGTTGAAATGGTGCTAGCTGTGCGACTTAGTTCTCATGTTGACGGGTTACAAGATGAGTGGCGTTTTATCTAGTTGGAAGATGAGCCTAAGAAACTATGCAATTAACAAGTTGACAAATATTGTACCCATCTCCTTACATATAACAGGGATGGGAGCTACCCTCATTTGACCAATGTTACACACGTTACTCTCATCATTACACATGGAACTGCAAATGTACTACTGCAGTTTTGCCCAGCATAAAAATGCGCTTAGCCAACATCAGACGTTGATGCTGAAAGACCTCTTGATGCCAACCTAACCGTCAAAGACACGCTGAAGCTGTACAGTGGGCAACTTGAATGCTTTCCACCTCTTCTCAAATTATTTCCTATTCAAGGTCTGCCTGATTGGAATATAGAAAATATCTTAAAAGCTTAGCTGCCAAGAAAACTGAAGAGATGAAAGAAGAAGAGAGGAAGTGGTGGGAGGAAGAGTGTCATGCATTGAAAAGAGGCTCATAGATAGAAAGAACAGCTCTCTGTACAGGAGATTGTTTCAGACATTCTTTAAGAAAAAGCAATCAAGAGACAAGATAACGCTCTAAGGTCGAAGGATTTAGTTGGGACATAGGTAGCAAAGGCCATGTTTGATGCTCTAAAACTTCAACAAGAAAAGGACAAATATTTGAAGGCAGCTTTTTGGATGGTTGACTTGACTGTTTAAGAAAGAAAGCCGGAGCGGTTCTTGAACTTGCTCAAAATGTTCCTGAAAAAATAACTTAAATATTGCTGTGCTTTTTTGTGTGATATTCTCCCTTTAATCGTATTTTATTTTAATTAGTTATGTTGAAGTCAATGCACAAAGTTGTTTAAGTTAGTCATCAGTTTCAATCCAGCAAAACCTTTGCCAGATCTATATAATACCTAAATTCATCTAAAGATCTATACGAAGTATGCTAAATAAGTGAACGATGTCTGGTATCCCACAAAATGTTTTTTTTTTTACAGTTGTTTTGTGTAGACATGGTAGTGGTTTTGTCTGGCTGAAACTGTTGGCTGTTGCCTAGCACTGCTGCTCCTACGTTAATATGCCTGATTGTCAGCGTTATATTAATCACAAGAGACGCTTTTCTGTATTCTTTAAGCTTTAGAGATAAAAATGTTCCTCATTGTTTGGATGACGGACAGTGTAGGATAAGCTATAGTAAACGTAACCGAAGTTAAGCTGCTGCTTATTGGTGGTAGTTTTAACTATTGACATAAAAAAATGGCCTCTGAATGTTCCATGTTTTCAACCCCAAAAGTTCCTAAAGTCTCTACTTTCTGTCCGTTTTGTCTGTACGATCTCCTGCAACTTAGATTATTGTAAATAAATAAGTTAATAACTATACTGTAAATAATTATGACATATAAAAGATAAACCTTTGTATAAAATTAAATATTTTTGATGAATGTCTTCCAATAAGTATGGTTCCTTAGATAAATTACATCTTTTGCGGAGCTTGTCTTTTGCGGAGCTTGTAGGATTTTCTGAAACTGCACAATAAGGGCTTGGAAAGCGTAAAGTCTTGGGGTCATCAGCATACTTTTTCAATGGAAAAGGACAGACGGGTCGAAAATCGTGTTTTTGGGCTATAATTTCTAGAAATCCATTTAACCAAATATAATATGCAAATTTTGTTTTAATTATTCATGTACGGTGAGCCAAAATCAAAACCTGCATTAATTCAAAAACGTTCAAAAATTAAATAAAAAAAACAAGTTTTTTTTAACTGAAAGTAAGGAACGACGTTAAAACTTAAAACGAACAGAAATTATTCCGTATATGAAGGGGGCTGTCCCCTCCTCAACGCCTCGCTCTTTACGCTAAAGTTTGAATTTCTCACAACTCTATTTTTTTAAACAATAAAAAAACTTTAGCGTAAAGAGCGAGGCGTTGAGGAGGGGACAGCCCCCTTCATATACGGAATAATTTCTGTTCGTTTTAAGTTTTAACGTCGTTCCTTACTTTCAGTTAAAAAAAACTTGTTTTTTTTATTTAATTTTTGAACGCTTTTGAATTAATGCAGGTTTTGATTTTGGCTCACCGTACATGAATAATTAAAACAAAATTTGCATATTATATTTGGTTAAATGGATTTCTAGAAACTTGTTTAATTTTATTTACGAACGTTTTTATTAGTAATAAATGTACGTAACTTAGAATTAACTTACGTAACGAACTTCTATATTCATAAATTTTTAACACGTATATTAGGGGGTTCGCCCCCTAGTCAATACCCTGCTCTTTAAACTATAGTTCGAATTTTTTTCCAGTTCTTTAAAAATGACCTCTTAATCACAATCAGTTGATCAGTTGAAAAACTTGTTTTTTTTATTTAATTCCTGATCTTTTTCTTTAATAATGCTGGGAAATCTGGCGCCCCCTTCATAGCAATGTCCCTTCCCCCATGAAAACTTCCTTGATGGAAAGATCCTTCCATATAGCCCCCGACCCTCTCCTTCCCCCACCTACCAGAAAAAATCTCCTCTGAAAAAGTCTGTATACTTCCCAATAACCAATACTATATGTTAACATTGAGTAAAGTTCATAACTTTCAGCCCTCCCCCTGGGGAATTTGGGGGATCAAGTCATCCTAAAAGACATTTTTATCATATTTTCGACCATGCTGAACAAAATGGCTATCTCAAAATTTTGATCGGGTGACTTTGGGAAAAACATGAGCGTGGGAGGGGGCCTAGTTGCCCTCCATTTTTTTTGGTCACTTAAAAAGGGCACTAGAACTTTTAATTTCCGTTCCAATGAGCCCTCCCACGATATTCTAGGACCACTGGGTCGATACGATCACCCCTGGAAAAAAAAAAAAAAACAAATAAACACGCATCCGTGATCTTTCTTCTGGCAAAAAATGGAAAATTCCACATTTTTGTAGATAGGAGCTTGAAACCTCTACAGTAGGGTTCTCTGATACGCTGAATATGATGGTGTGATTTTCATTAAGGTTCTATAACTTTTAGGGGGTCTTTCCCCCTTTTTTCGAAAATCAGCCAAATTGTCTCAGGCACGTAACTTTTGATGGGTAAGATTAAACTTAATGAAACTTATATATTTGAAATCAGAATTAAAATCTGATTCTTTTGATGTATCTATTGGTATCAAAATCCCGTTTTTTAGAGTTTCGGTTACCATTGAGCCGGGTCGCTCCTTACTTTTAGTTCGTTACCACGAACTGTTTGATTACATCTTTTGCGGAGCTTGTCTTTTGCGGAACTTGTAGGATTTTCTGAAACTGCACAATAAGGGCTTGGAAAGCGTAAAGTCTTGGGGTCATCAGCATACTTTTTCAATGGAAAAGGACAGACGGGTCGAAAATCGTGTTTTTGGGCTATAATTTCTCATATGACGCCAGCTGTACCTCTTTTAGAGAAGGAGGGTGGAGTTCCTACTCCTTAATGTCTGTTAGTGTGATTATTCTTGGAATTCGCCAAAAGTTATTCCTCCACTTAGACTTATTCTAATCTAATTTAAATGACTTCTAAAAGGATCTAAAGATTTGAAGCCAAAGATCCATAATTTCTATCTTGGTTTTTAGTATTAACATATTTAATTATATTTTTTCAATTAAACCCACTTAGCCCAACCCCCATTCAACTCAACCATCATGACAATCAAAATTAACCCTCATTTAACTCAACACCCGCGTAATTTCAATCCTCATTTAACTCAACCCCAATTCAATTCAAACCTTGCAGCAGGTTAGGTTAAGTTACGTTTGGTTGAAGGGGGATATATTGTTAGTCATTGACCACATCTAATGAAAATATCCTAATAAAATAGAAAGTGTACCATTAGATTTCTTATTTTAAGCTATTTTTCAAATATCATTGATTGCTGTTCCTTACCGAATGGGGCTGATTTGAGTGGGGGTTGAGTTAAACGGGGGTCGAACTGCACGAAGGTGGATTTGCATGCAGGATAAGTTAAATAGGGGTTGAGTTACGTGCATAGCAGTGCTACATAAGATGATTCATTGGATTATCAATGAATAAATTTATGCCATTCTTATCCGATTTGGACTTATATACTTGTGTTGTTTAGGCTCTTGGATATCCTGGTATATACATTACATATTGCTTTTCAGGCATGTGCTCCATTTATGTGTTTTTCTTTTTTTATTATGTAACCAAATGTCATAAGCATTTATAATAGAGTTTTTACAGTTATAAATCATAATGTAATTTATTTTTCTTTTGCATTTAGGAAGCACAATCCTTGTTAAAGGAAGCATTACCTGAAAAATGTCATCCCTACATTCCCGAAATACGAGCCTATATTATTGAATCTTTTGGTAATTCAACCAGGATTGATTATGGAAGTGGTCATGAGATGGCATTTTTAATGTTTTTATGTTGTCTTTTCAAAATTGAAGCATTTTTAGCTGAAGACCTAACTGCTGTTGTACTGAAAGTGTTTAATAGGTAAGTTCCATTTTATGCTGCAGGAGCGGTTTGGAGCCCAATGTGAATAAATCCATGAAAAGAAAATTCATTTTGTTTTTAAAGCACTAATCATGTACTGGAAAATTTACATTTTATATGGACTTGGCCTATTGATGTCAGTCTGATTCCCCCGGACTCTCCACCCCGCGGAAAATTCTCTCCCACGGCCAATTTTTTCCGGGAAGTTCCCCTGCAGACTAATTACCCTCTAGGAAATTCTCCTCTCCCCCTCCCACATGTAGAGTGGAGCATCCAAAAAAGTAAGACAAATAAAAAGAATGAAGAAAAGAAGAGACTTTGGAATATTCTACCTCTTTTCCAAAATATTGGTAGAAAATTAAAATATTGATTTTGTGTCTTTAAAGTGGGCAATAAAACACACTCATTCATTGGTACAATTTTTGGTGTAGAATACCATAGTAGGTAATTTTTTTTATATTTATGTTTCTTTTAGTTCTGTTTTTCGTGTTTTTGAGGGGGTTGGGGCTGAGTTACCATAGCAGGGTGAGAAAAAGGTTAAATGCAACAGTTTGCTTACTTGTTTTAAATAGAGAGTTCTGTGCCTTCTAAATTTGCTTGGTTCTATCTTGGAATTCGACTCCATGTTATTTATATTAAATCAAACAGTTCGTGATAACGAACTGTAAGTAAAGAGCGACCTGGCTCAATTGTAACCGAAACTCAAAAAAAGGGATTTTCATACCAATAGATTTATCAAAGCAATTGACTTGTTATGCTGATTCCAAATATATAAGTTTCATGAAGTCTTACCCATCAAAGTATAAGAACTTGAAAATATTTGCCTGATTTTCGAAAAAAGGGAGAAAACACCCCTAAAAGTCAAAGAATCTTAGTGAAAATCGCACCATCAGATTCAGCATATTAGAGAACCCTAATGTGAGGCTTCAAGCTCCTATCTGCAAAAATGTGGGATTTTGTATTTTTTTTTTATTTTTTTTTTTCTCTCCAGGAGTGACCGTATCAACCGTCCTAAAATGTCTGGAGAGGGCTCATTCAAACAGAAATTAAAAGTTCTAGTGCCCTTTTTGAGTGACAAAAAGATTGGAGGGCAACTAGGCCCCCTCCCACGCCCTTTTGTTTCTCAAAATCCTTTGATCAAAATTTTGAGATAACAATTTTGTTCAACATAGTGAAAAGGCCGAATAACTATACCTTTGGAGATAACATCACCCCCCACAGCCCCTGGGGAGAGGTCTTATTATAGAATTTGTCTATTGTTTACATATAGTATTTTTTATGGGTTGAATTTCTAAGTTTTTAGGGGTTGAATTTTGCAGGAGAAACTATACACTGCGGGAATTTACCAGAATTCCTATACAAAATTTTTCTTATGTCTTACTTTTTCTTTGCCTACTCAATTTTACGCCTGGAGATGTTAAGGGTAATTGTCTGTGGTAAATTTTCCCCATGATTGAACCGTTTAGATGGTATATCCGTTAGGATAAGGAATTTTTCTGTGGAGGTAAGCCAGGTTCACTGGCATTATTTAAAAAACGATCAGAAAAAAAACGTTTTTTGTAACTGAAACTAAGGAGCGACATTAAAACTTAAAACGAACAGAAGTTATTCCGTATATGAAAGGGGACTTCCCCTCCTCAACACCTCGATCTTAAAGCTAAAGTTTGACTCTACCACAACTCTACTTTTTAAAGTAATAAAAAAAAAACTTTACCGTAAAGAACGAGAAGGAATAGCCCCTTCGCGGCCTAAAGGGACAATAGACGGTAAAACCTTCTGATGTACGCCTAGTGGGCGCGTTCTTGATCGCAAAGGGTGAACTGGCATCACATACTACATATACCGGGGCCAGAACAAGTCCACGGAAGTAATTACTCATAATTCTCAGTCCCAGTCGGTATCTCTGTGCACTTCTATCGTAGGGCACCCTTTCCACAATTGTCAGTAATTTCATATATCTAAATCATTTTCCTTAACCTTAATATTACTCTGCTATGATAATTCAACCCCCAACCTTAAAGACACAAAAAAGAGAATTGAAAGAAATAAAAGTATAAAAAGAAATCCTATAGGATATTCCACATCATATATTCTACTTATATTTAAAATATAGATAGATAATTCCAAGATCTCATCTTTCTTTCCTTTTGTTTGTCATATTTTCCATTCGGCTACTCAATTTCAAATGTGGGAAGAATTTCCCGAGGGGGAGGGGTAATTGTCTGCGGGGAGGGCGAGGGTTTTTGGCGGAATTGTCCGTTAGACTGAACTTACCAGGGGTACTTTCACGGGAGGGGGGGGGGAGGTCAGCCCAGAACCGTAAAATTCTGTCTTCTAAAAAAAATATTTTGTGTTTGATGATAAAAAAGTTTTTCCTGTCATTTGTTATGTGTTAATGATCTTTTTTTAGTGAATGTCATTATGAATGTTGGTTACTACTATTAACAACTCATTGCAGCACGAAGCCGCTTGAGGCCAACGCAGTTGCCTAGGTAACTCCTACATCCCAATCTATTTAAAATTATATTCTCTACTTCCACTGGTGAAGTTCCAATTTCTTATGACCTCTCCCCAACCCATTGGGGGACAATCTGCTTGTCGTTTGGCCAAGTAGATGGCCGAAAAGGATGATTTTCGGTTATGTATCATGCTTCATGCAAAAACATAGCCAAATCATCTTAAGCTTTCTTTTGTTGTAGCCCAAGAAAATTGATACCAAACCTTATTGTCCATATAGTCTATGGTTTGGTATACGGTCAGTCAAAGGAATACCTAAGAATATGTAAAAAAAAAAAAAAAAAAAAAAAAAAAGAAAAAAAAAAAAATTCAGAGCTATACTCGACCATTGTCATCAATATGACTTCCAATATTCTAATCTTAGTTATAATATGGTTAGACGCCAATCAAGTGCTTTGGCACCAATTTTTGAAAAATATTGAAAGTTAAACGCATAGATTATGAACCATCATACCTGCACGCTTAGAGCGGCGTTAGGGGGCCTTCCAAGATTGATCAAGCCCACCTTTTTTGTCCCAGAGAAGTTAGATCTGAAACGTATATTCTTGGAGGCAAGCCCCCCTCACAAAATATGTCTGTCCTAAAGACTGGAGTTACACAACGACAAAAAATAAACATTTACCGAAGAAGAGTTTGAGGATTTCACAAAGAAAAATAGTCGTTAGAAACACCCCCCTCTCTCTCTCTCTCCCTCCCTCTCCCTCTCTCTATTCCCCGCTCTCTTTCTCTTCCTTTATCTATCTCACCTCTCCCTCTCTCTCCGAACTTCCATATTTTATTTTCAGTTACATGGATTTAGTCCGTCGTCTCCAAATAACTTACAGAATGGAACCGGCTGGCAGTCATGGTGTTTGGAGTCTGGATGATTTTCAATTTGTTCCATTTATTTTTGGAAGTTCCCAGTTGATGGGTATGTCTTAGATTAAAATATTTTGTCTATCTACAGAAGGGAGATTCACTGTTTTAATGCAACACTATCCTGCCCCTCCCCCTCCCACCCAAAAAAAGTAAAATAGTTTCGCACCTAAAGTCAACGTATTATTCTGCTGTGGCGGGCTTGGGTCTTCTGAAAATCACCTGTCGAACTCCAAAAAAAGTGCATCTGCGCATTTTTCCTATTTCGAGCTAGGGATGAATTCTTAGATAACTTTTCGCTTTGAATCGACTGGTATATACGGAGTTACTCTATCTCTTGTGATTGCGTGGATTGGGAATGCAACTTTTCAGTGTATCTGTTGTTTCTCCCAACATATTTAAATCAAAACAGTGTCTCTGACTCAGAAACACTGTTTTAGGAAATACAGAGAAGTCTATTTTCGTTAGAATGTGGTCAAACTATGGGAAACAAGTGGATCTACTCAAATCAAACTTATTATAGGTATACGCAAATGAAAAGCTTCTTTATTTTACTTTTTTGATGAACGGGAAGTCCGGCCTTCACGCAAAATTGTCCGCTCTCTTCTAAAATTTTAGAAAAAGTGCAGATACATAGTTTTGGAATAAACAGCTGTTACGGGTCGGCAACCCTCTTTGTAGAACTTATGGGTCAAGGCATGGTGGGTCAAGAATTCATACTTTGGGGGGGGGCACAAATGAAATTTGAGCATCCCCATCAGTATATTTTGCCCCTCTGCTCCTGTAATTAGTGGAACTTTTGATTTTAGGGGGGGGATAGGTGAGAGGACACGTGCCTAGGGGAAAGGACACGTTCCCCTTTGATCCCTTCCCCGCCCCTCCTGAAGACAACTTAGGTGGGTGTTGCAAGTCTAGACTCCTTTTTTAAATGGAGAATGTGATGCATAGGCTGCCATAACAGGTTATGATATGCATGAAAATATTCAAGCATATAACAAACAAAGAACGTTATGAGCTGCCCAGAAATCAAATCAGGTAATTTAGTGTTAGAAAACTATGAAATTTTGAGTCAAAGTATCAACCCTAAATACAGGGGGCTGATATCCAAAGGTGACAAAACTATCGTTTTTCAGCATAAAAAAGAAAAAAATAACAAGGATCTTCCTGCGTACTTAATGGCGCATAGAGCAACGAAAGCTTTTGAGGTTTCTGTTTCCGTGTATTTTTTACAGGGACAGGTAGCAAGCGTGTCTACCAACCTTACGGCAGCTGAGATGTATCCTTGGACACCGTGTTACCAAGTAGAGATCAATCCATAGCGCCGCCATAGGATATCTTGGCAGTCATTAGCCAATGAAAGACTTGTTTGATTTGATTCTCTTCTATTCTATCCCTTATTTGTGATAAATTTTTATGGTTTTGATCTAGTTCTTTTCTCGTTTGCTAATGATGGTCATTGTTGCATGATTGTCCTCATTTGTTGAAATTATGTTGCGTTTAAGTTTTTGATGGTGGGTTTTGTGCTATATTGGAACAATATATACTTTAAAGGGCGTCTTGGGTAACAGCGATGACAACAAAGTTCGTTCTCTACTTGTTCCGGCCAAGAAAATACCAAAGGCTTTTACTTGTGTGTAATATATATTTTCCATAAGGTTAGTGTTATTCTAAAGAATTGTTAATGAATAGGTATTATCTGGAGTATTAACTGCAGTATATGTCTGGACATTACCCACGCAGTCCAAGGGGCAGTGTCATAAAACACGAAAATTACTTGTAGTTCAGTTATAATTTCCTGAAAGATGTGAAATAATCACCATTCGTTAAACATATACCTTACTTCTTTTTTTTGGATCTCTATGTTTCAATATTATGCTTGAATTTGTAATCAGTAACCCAATAAACTCATTTAAATTAATTCTGGTGTGGGAAGCTGGATATAGTGTTCATAGTTGTGTCTTTTGAAATGGGGACCCCCTTTGACCCCTTTGATATGTGTAGTGTTGTTGATTTATTTTTCATATGAATGTGTATCAATGTTCAGCTTTGTTAATAGTAAAGCAAGATCTTTTTTTGCTTGAATGAGCATATCATCAGGGATGTAGATTTTTGCCAATTCTGCAATAATTTTTGTTTTCTGTATTTGATGTGTATTCATGGCCTGAACTGCATTACAGTTTAGAATGAATAAGCATATATTTGGGGATTGCATGTTTAGTTGTGCATCATGTTTGTCAGTTAAGGGATTAATTCCTGGTAGTGTTTCTGGTTTGTTTCTTCTTAGGAGGGGGGGGCAGGCTGACCTCATCTCACTGGACAAGGAGGCTTGTTGACTTGGTGATTCTTTCTGATAGGGATGTGAGCTAGGGGGCTTAGAGGATGGTGTTTTATAAGGAGTACTTGATGCATTGGGGGCGTTTGACTTGGGGGTTTTGGTTGGTTTCATTATGGGCTTTATTTGGTATGGTTGGGCAGCATTTGCTTCCATAGCTGCAAAGGGGTATGGAATGGCCTTCTCTGTTGCTATTTGGAGTGTTAGTGCTCTTTTCTTATATGCAGGGCATAGTGATTTATTGGTAGATTCATGTGGGCCTTTGCAATTGATACATGTAGGCTGAGTGTTGTTGGAAGTTGTCAACTCTTTAGGATGGGATGCTTTACAATTACTACACGCTAGGAGAATTTCATTGCATTTGTTTGTTGTGTGTCCCAGTTTGAGACACTTCTGACACTGGATAGGCTTTGGTTTGTATTCCTTGTGCGGTTTGATTTGCCCAAATAGGAATAACTTTTCTGGGATATTAATTTTTTCCTTCAGTGTAAATAAGAAGGATCTACTTGTTTTTAGGCCATTAGAGTTAGCTTTACCAAGTTGGGTAACATCTTCAACTGGGATTGTGTTGCCCTTCTTTTGACTCCTGCTGAGAGCCCTTCTTTTAACTCCTGAATGGGTATTTCTGGGGGAACATTATAAACTACTATTTTTGTTGGGGATTGTTTTGGGTTCCATTTAGATGCATTAATTGGGATATTCAGAAGGGATTTTAGATTAATTATTGTGTCTGCTGATTTCTGATCTTGGAGAGCTATTAGCAGAGATCCATCACGGTGAATATGAGAGAACATTGAAGAGAGAACATTGAGAGAGAGAACACTAAGAGAGAACATTGATTTTAGCAGTTTGAAAATTTCACCTCTTATTGCAGTAATCTTTTTTATTTCAAAGGGGGTATTAGGAGGAATTTTAAGGTAAATTCCTAAGTTTTGGAAGGGGGGATCTTGGGCGGGGAGAGGGGAAATACTTTTGATTGGGGAGACTTTTTTCCTTTTTTTAGGGCTTCTAGAAAGGACCTCTTGAAACCCATTATCATCATTTATAGTGACATTAGCCCCTACACTGATCATTGTCCTATTCTCAGAATTGGAGCTATCATGTGAACTTTGTGATAATGAGCTTGACCAGCCAAGATTCAATTTCACTGGTATTTGAGGTGGGATCTGGGAGGACTTTTTTTTGGTGGAGTTCTATGTATTGCCTATTGGAATAAGCTTTAAACAAAAACAAGAAAGGATATTACTATGATAACAGACCGTCTGCACTCTACTGTGAGGAAAACTTCACCATCCACAAAAGAAACACCACAGTATGGCCGTGAGGAGGATTTTGAGCACGATTGGTTCGGTACAACTACTGATAAATCGAGATAATAATCCCCAAGAAATCTATTTGTAAATTTCTTAAAATGTTGCTGTTGTTGATTCTATGTTGCTGCTATTGCTCTTGTTGATTCTGCTGTTGTATTATAGTCTTGCTTCACAGACTATCTTCCTGTTCTTCCAGCTTTTTTTAACAGTGAAACAGGTCCTGGGCCTTGGCTATTCTACTTTACATCTCAACTGCATCAAATAATTGCAGCAAAATGTCCCCAATTCCTATGAACCCATGATACCAACCACATCCAGGATCCGAGTATATAATCAGCCCATTTTCAATCCAGGAAATGAATAATGCAATACATCATATTAGGACCAAGACTAGCGGCAGCTATGACATTATACACCCTACATGGATAAAGAATCTCACCCCTTCATACAAACAGGAACTTCTAAATTGTTATAATCATGCTTGGGCTTCTTCTATGTTCCCCAATATATGGAAATGTTCGTCCCTCCTACCAATCCTAAAGAAAAATAAACCCAAAAATAACCCTGAGTCTTATAGGCCTATAAAGATTACTCCTGTGATGGGGAAAATAATGGAGAAAACTATATATTACCGACTCCTCTGGTTTGTTGAAAATAATAATATGATCCCTCACACTCAAACTGGTTTCAGGAAACACTACTCCTCAACAGATGCTTTCATATTGTTAACAAATGCAATAAATGAATCATTCTCAAAAATTAATGTCCTAGTTGCAGCTTTCCTAGATTTTGAAGAGGCATATGACAATGGGAACCACCAAATCCTTTTAAACAGACTTGCAAACCTTCGACTACCCCCCAAGCTAGTATCTTTTATAAAATCTTTCATAGAATTGCGAAGTTTCATTGTTTTTTTAGGTTCAGCCTCTTCACCCCAAAAGACAATAACCAAAGGCCTTCCTCAGGGAGCAGTCCTCAGCTGCATCCTCTTTGCCCTATATCTCTGGGACATGAACCTCCCCCACACGAATCCACAATATGCTGACGATCTGGTGCTATGGTCATCTGGCAACACCTGTGAGATAGTACAGTCAAAGCTCCAAAAGTCACTTTTCCAATTTGTAAAATCTCTCAACATTCAGATTTACCCATTGCACCTACTAAGTCAAAAATAATCCAATTTCACCGAAAGCGAAATCATGTTAATGCAAGACTAACTCTAAATGGAACAACTATTCCAGAAGATAATCATATTAATTACCTAGGTCTCATGCTCGACCAAAAACTCAATTTCCACCTCCACATTTCAAACACAATAAAAAAATGCTATAGAAAAACAAGTATACTAAAAAGACTTCTTTCCACACCATGGGGCTGTAAGGAGAAAACCTTAGTCCAGTTTTATAAATCACATATAAGACCCCATATTGACTATGGGCTCATCGTCTATGGTGCATGTGCAAAGACCCAGATGCAAAAATTGAGACAATACAAAATGATATAATACGTCTCATATTTGGTCTTAGGAAACCCACAAGCACCAAGTTTCTGGTTATGGAGAGTGGATTAACAACAATAAGGGAGAGACGTAGCTTTCTCTTGACAAAACATCTTACAAAAATTGAATCAAATAGCCCACACACCCTACACAATTGGTTAAGAAATCCAGCCATAATCATGGCATTAGAACACCTTATGGAAAACCAACCTTTGATTGCTAATTCAAATTATATTATGGTGTATTCCGACTCTTTATCAAGCCTTGAGTTGCTTGCCTCAGCTCTTCAGTATAAGTTGGACATTGACACTTATCATTGTCTTAGTATTATAGATAATCTTGCTTCAAGTGGCATAAGAACTTATCTTCAGTATATTCCTAGCCACTCTGGTATAAGTGGTAATCATCAGGTTGATGAAATAGCAAAAAATGCTATAAATATTGACCAACAAAGTGGGAGACCAATCCCCATTAGAGATATTTACCAATGGAGACTATCAGATATTACGTTTAATAAGAATAATCCTATCCTTTCACCCTTTCCCAATAAGTATTTTTCTAAAATTTATCATAGAATTCGTTCTGGAACAAATGGACTAAACTTTCTTGCATTCTCGTACCAGTTTCCTAATTCAAGTGGTTCAGTTCCCCTGTCCCTTCTTTGCAGGTATTGTAATATGAATAATGAAACAATTGACCACTGCCTATTTGAATGTAATGTGCTGACGTCTGCACAACATACCTTCCTTTGTAATCTGTTAAAATGCTTCAAACACCACAAAATCTCACTATCAGCCAAGAGCCTAGCCAACTATATCTGCACACAGAATATAGAAATCGACATCTATCATCTTATATTTGAACTCCTTGAGTCGAAAGATCTACTGAAAGATAAATGAGAATATCTAATAAATAAGAGGCAATCAAGCCAGTAGCTCTGTAGCCCACAGAGTGAAGCAAAAGGAAAAGGGCTAAATAGTAGATACTGAAAAGCCCGCCTTCTGTGAAATAGAAGAAGAGGAAGAACAATACTAGCTATGGCAATAACAGCGGTCATGTTTGGTTCTTTAACGTGGGCGCTTCGGAAGGCTATGGAAGATGTTTCAAATGTTTTCCAGAGGCATTATATACAGATAGTTTTAGCCTTAAGGTACTCATGTGGCTGACTATATGTCAAAGAACAAGCTGAACAAAAAGTATGGTTTTATCCCGTGGGTAAAGAGTGAAGCTTTGAACAGACTTGAGCAGAGTAGTGGCGTATGTAGCTGTGTTGGCCTCAGGCGGCTCGGTGCTCCAGTGAGTTGTTTGAAGTAGTAGCAATAGTCATCGTACTTTTTCGATGGTTTTTTTGCGCAATTCAAGCGTAAAAAAAAAATAGAATAGTTCTGGAGAGGTTCTGTATTCTAGATTAAAGAACGCAAAACATATCTTCTGGGTTTCTTGGTTGTGTGTAATAATTTCGTGTTCAATGCCTTTTGCTTTAGCTGTACGGAGTGATTCGCCATCTTGTATAATTTAACATATGTTTAT
>JAQQPU010015633.1:8483-20422 GCA_029168905.1 Artemia sp. Kazakhstan ARC1039
TATTTTAAAGCTTCATTTAGCTAAGTTGATTCATTTGGTATTTGATAGAATTATGTGTATCAATGTATAGTTACGCATAAGCTACCGTCGAGGAGGGCTGCTAAAATATATTCAATTTGAGTTAACCTTACTATTACAACACCCAATTTATTTTAGAAAGTAACAAGGTTTGACAAAATAAAAATTGAACAAAAAGAAAAGACGAAAAATATAGCCAAATTCTAATAGCGAAATGGATTAAAAAAATAGTAAGAGAAAATCAAAACAGGGGAAGATCTTTTTCTTTTATCCATACCACTACAACATGCAATTAATTGAATATATATTCTTGCATGTTTTCCCGTAAAATATCCACAGAATAGCGAAAGGTGAAAAAAAACAAGATTATTACTAGTCTATATGAGTTACAGTGCCGAAATACTATTTTACCATAGTTCTTTCGGTGACTTGTATTGCACGTGCTACTGACGATTGCCGAGTGTAAAATGTAAATATTGCCGCTGTCATGTCTAAATGTGTATCTGAAATTTTTTCACTATTGAGATAAATTGCCAAAATTCTTTTTTAATCTGTTCTCAAAGCAAGAATCAGCAAGACCATACTGATCAGGAAAACCAAGGTGTGATTGAACTTAAATTATCTTGTGGATCATCTGTAAGTCAGGACAGTGTTTAGAAAATATTCTTTGACAATTATCTCAGAAATTACAGCCTTTAGATGTGACAGCGGCGTTGCACCAAATTCCTTTTTGTTTCTTTCTCTCTATTTGGGTTATCTAGAGGCTGTATAGTTTTTGCACCCATCTTTTTCTTATTACTAAAAGTGAGTGTGCTCCCCCTGAAGACTCTGAGGTTCAGTAATTGCTTCTAATGATCATTTCCCCTTTCTAAACATATATTATTGCCAATTACATCAGCAGACGTATTCAATAGCGGGCAACAATTGGACTGCATTTATGTGGAATTGGAGCTGCTATAATCAATCTAAGAAGTAGGGCTGTTTCTAATCAATCAAATTTTCTTATAAGGAAGTTTCCAGGGATAATAATGTCTGCTACTAGAAACCTTATTAGAATGCTCAGATATTGCCTTCGTCAATATCAACGAAAATTGATGAATTCTAAATGAGTGTTAGCTGTGAAAATGCTCCCTGAAAAGTTCAGTATTTTTATTTAACTTTTTTTTGTCAGCGTTCTTTACTTTGTCTTTGTTGATGAAGAAGGTTTGTAAATCTGGTCGATGTGGATAAAGAAAATTTGGGGATGAATCCTGCAAAAAAACATAAAAGCTTTAGGTTTGAAAGCTGTGCCGCAGTTCATTTTTTTTTAGATCTGGGATTTGATTTGTCAGTTCTGTTCCTAAAGATAAGATCCGACACAACAGCGTTCACTTAGTAAAGAGCGATGCATCTTTCGGGTATTGTTTTATTTCTCCTTCGGCACTTCGCAGGGAAGTGATCGTCGTAAAAATTGAGAGGACGGTTTATCTGACTGTAAATTGAAAGTTCTAGAGACCTTTTGAGGACCAAAAGTGATTGAAAGATATCCAGCCACTTCTTTTGACCTTTGTTGCCTTGAAGCACCTACGATATTCTTCATGGTATTGGATCAAAATTTTGGTATAGTCATTCCGTTAGAATGGTTGAAAGGTTCAACAATGTTCATCTTGCTGGGATAAAGCCCATGCAGACGCAAGGGCAAGGACTCTGAAATAGAGGGCCAGCACCAATTCTGTTTTTGGATAAAATAGAAACAGTAAAAAATGGCAACAAAAAATTAAACAGAAACAGAAATGGGGAAAAAAGGCTGGTATCTGTTTGTCTCTTAGGTTTTTCTTTTACAAAAAAACAAATCAAACAGAAATTACTCGTTTTTACTTTTAAAAACCCGTCTTAAAATATATTTGCGTTTTCTTTCAGCCTCTTGAGGTTAATAAAAATAAGATGAATATTTTTATATGTGGAAGAATAAAAATACGAAACATACAACAAATAATATGCCTTATAATTGTTACTTGAAAACATTGATTGATTCGTTTCTTTAAACAATTCAAAAAACAATTGCCTGAGTATGCCAAAGCAAAGAAAAGACAAAAAAATGTTCTTGAAAAAGACAATTAGAATACTCCACCACTTTTCCACCTGAATGGCTCTCTATCCATGTGTTTCGGCCGTCTCTGGCTTATGTCAGGCCACCTTACAAAAGAAACAGAAAAGTGGCGAGGGGAACATTAAAATTTGTTTTCTGGCTATAAAATTAACACAGAATACGGTCAGTATAAAAAAAACAACTATAAAATGAATTTTAGTAAGGTTTTAAAAACTAAAGAGTATTAATTTTAAATTATAAATTTTACTGATCAACACCAAAAGTAAGCTATTCCGCTAATCTTGGTGTTCTACCTGCCAATGGTTGCAGTTTCATTTCAACTTCTGTCTTTACGACACATTCCGTCTCGTCAGTTAGCGCAAAGTATCTTGCTCCAGTCTTCTTCAGGAAATGGACCAGTTGCTAATTTTTTTATAATGATAATATAGTGAACAGGATTCCCTTTCTTGCTCTTCAGGTCAACCAGAATGTAATCCCCAGCCTTGACTATCTCAGTTTCAAATTGGAAGTAGCTGGTAGGGGGCTCGTTTTCAACGTCCATATTGGAGTCTGAAGTTGTTGTACACAGGTTCATCGCCGTCGGAATCGTCACTCCAACTGCAACTCTTGTTACGAGAAATATACCTTTTGCCATTTAGCCTTTTCACTTCTCTGACTTTTTTCCTTTCGAAGACTAGGGCTTTCCTGGCATATACAGCTTTTATACCAGCAGTAACGCGTTTTTTCGTAGGAGGGTCATTGAGCACTTCTGACTTTTTCATATTTTTTCCTATAGATTTTTCGTGGTCAGCCTTTTGCAAAAGGTTTGCATATATGATCTTTTTTAACGAATCATCTGCTAACCTTTGCTTCTCATTTAGAGACAGAAACTGTGCTCCGCCCGTTTTGGGGTCTATGTTAAAAGAGGAGTCTAAATGTTGCACAGGACTTTTGCTGAGCATAGAATCTTGCCTGGTAAGTCCTTCACTAGATGTGGTAGGCATTCTGTCCGAGACTTATGACGAGAGGAACTCATAATCCTTGAAGACATCTCTGTTAGTGGGGTAGACCCCACTTGTTCTGATTCCACTGATTAAATTGTCAATAGTGAGAGCGTTTGTATATGCTTTCCCCAGCAGCATAGCAATGTTTACACTGATATAGTTTTATATTTATGGGCATTCATAAGACGTGTGACTTGCTTGTTGTAGTAGGCCTTAAGGCGCCCATGACTATTCTTTCTAGACTGGCCGTAGTTTGTGAGTAGTATGGGGAGGTAAAGTTAAAAGTACAACACCATTATTTTTATCTAGATCAAGCAATTCAATGGTGAATCGGCCGATCTTTTTTGTCTCTTTTCAGAAGTAAATGTGACTGTTTGGTGGGTTTGACTTTATTGATAAATGCTGAAAGTAAAGCAAAGAATGAGAAGCAGTCATTCAGCCAGAAGTATTTTCTGAGTTGATAATCAAGGCCCCTGGTAAAGCTCCCTTGAGTAACATTTCTGGACACTGTTTTCCTAGGGAAATAGGTAGAGGCACTGTATTCCCAATGCATTAACACCAGCATAAATCACGGCGAATTGACCTCTTTCTGCTGACGTGACCTTCCCAATTTACTTCTGGTCCCGATTTGCAATAATCTTACCAGGTTTGTGAATGTTTTCAGACCTGATTAGTCAACATTCCAAATGTCTTGTTGTCTGAACATGTGTTTATCTAGACCTCTCTCCATGTTGTTAAAGAAAGCTCCTACACAGTGACGGTTTAAAGCAGTTGTCCGTCATAGGCTTGTATCTTCTCACGTTCTTACTGATAGAGTTTTAAGGCGATTCATAAAACCAATCCAATCTTTACATGCGATTCCTCGACTGTCTCTTCTACCTTTACATTTCCAGTTATACGGTACTTTTCTGCTCTTAATAATGGCATAAGTGTGCGCAAATTTACGTGCTTCTAGGGGAGTACAGTCGAAATGCATATATACCAGCGTTTTCAAGTAAGTTTGTTGTCCTTTTTCTTGTTCCTCTGTAAATATTTATCATGTGTTGTAAAAGGGTGTAAAGAAACTCAGGTCCAGACTTTGTAGAGAGATATTCAACTTCTCAACTTTCTTCATGTAATCTTGCAGTGTTCCTTTAGGGACACCCATGGAATTTGAGAAGAAAATCCGAAGAGAATTCACTTCGAGAGAATCCGATTGACACTTTGTCAAATAAGACAGAAAAAACTGCTGTTTTCTTTTCTTCTGGGTCCCAGCCACCTTTATTTCTTTTCTCTTCTGTTTTGATTTTAAGTATTTTATCTTAAATGAAATTTAAGAGGAAAAAATAGAATTTCATTTCACCTACTGGTCTAACAGGATTAAACAACAGCAGAATTAAGCAAGTTTTGGGTTTTGAGCTTGTCTTCAACCTTAAAATATGCTGTTTACACAGCTTTGAACAAACATAGCTCACTTGCGGACACTTTGGTACGGTATGCCAAACCTACGCCGGGTATTGTGGCCGAACGTGGGAGTTTGCCATCCCGCGGGATGAAAATGCTAACAGCAAACCGGTAACGATGGCACGTCTCAGAAGCTGCCAAAAGACAGGCAAATAATAAAAGACTACAACATGGGTTTACCGCTTTTATAGTACTCATAATTAGGCGTAGGCCTTCAGACAAAAATTGGACAAAATTCCATATTTAATGAACATAAAACGTGATTCAATGTGATATTTTTGGCAAAAGCATTGATCAAGGTCTGACATTTTAAAAACATACACTGCTATCTGTCAGAGCTTTTATAATCCTCCAGAAGTCCCCATAAGTTTTTATATTGAGATTATTTGCTTTGGCTAAACGTGGACCGGTCTCCCCCTATATTAATTTTTATATTTAATTTTGTCCAACTTTAGACCCTTGAATTGAATTCTTAGAACAAGAAGTTGTTATCTAACCGTAATGTAATTTGTGTCAAATCGCTTTTATGGTGTTTATGTTTTCTGGAAATTGGAAGTAGGATAGTGGGTCTATTATATTATAGTATTGTGGGAAAAGTAGAGCATAGAAAATCCTTAAGGCTAATTTTAGCGTATTATAGAATGATGAGTTTCTAAAGACCTATATTCAAAAGACCTAAATCAGTCTATTTCCCGGTTTTATTATGGGTAAAGCAACATTTCCCACCTTCTCAACATAATTTTCTAAATTAAATTTCTTCTAAATATTAAGGAAATAAAGGCTGTATCTACAGATCTTCCCACATTAATACAGGAAATATGAAAATAATTACTTAAAAGTCATAAAAAAAGTTTCTACTAAACCTATATAATTCAAATTGTTTTTACATCTATAATTTGTGAGCTGGAAAAAAGAAAAGGAAAAAAACTTACGCTGTCCAATTCTCACTTTTGTAGTGCGCAATCCAATTGTTCTCTACTAAGAAATTATGGCGCCTCATAATTCGTGGAGCCGTTCTATGAGGCATAGAAGAGGCAATTTTTTTTACCTTTCTCAAATCCCTCAATTATCACCAAAAAGGGATGAAATGTATTCAGGTCCAGTAGGACATTATTTGCGTGAGCTATGAGGTCTCAAAGATTTTCCTCTGCGAATGTTATTGCTGTGTCTTCTGTAAATGTTTTAAGGCTTGCACCAGGAGGATACAACCTTAGCGTATCAACATACACTAGAAAGAAAAGTGTTCCCAAAACAGATCCTTGCGAGACTCCACAGTTTACTTGGGATGCAGCATTTCGAGTGTCACTACTCATGACTCACGCCCGCATTGATCTTCCATTCAAATATAGCTAAAGACCCAAATCAGATATGGTTGTTATTCCAAGTTGAAGTGACTTTGCAGTCATTTCTGAGCAGTGCTTTCGTGTAAAGCAATGTTAAATGCACTTTCACCTGGTGCCGCACTTGTATAGGCCCTGAGACAGACATGCATACACTTTCATTAACTCTTGGCAAGTGCAAAAGCAGTCGCTCCAAAATTATAGCGGATCAAAGTGTTTTTTTTTATCTTTCTCTGATCTTCCTATCTTCCTCTCGCTCAAGTAGACAAGAACTGTCTCCTTAAATGCCCTGGTGGCATTCATATTGGCTAGGCCTTGTCGCGGTAGGACCAAGGTCTACAGGCAAAGTTGTGAGACTATGTAAGACTTACCCCAAACTATGCAAGTGAATTTTGACATGAATTATCCTATGATAATCAATTTAATTTAACCCAGCCCCATTGCAACTCAACTCTTGTTTAACTCAACCCCGTTGAACACAACTCCCGTTTAATTCAACCCCATTCAACTCAACCTCCTTCAACTAAACTGCCATGTAACTCGGCTCTCGCTCAACTAAACCCTTTTTAATTCAATCCTCATCTAACTCAACCTCATTTTTTTCAACCATTGTGTAAATCAACCCCACCTTACTCAACCCCCATTTAACTGAATCCCAGGTGCAATTCAATCGCCGCTTGTACTCAACCCCCCTTTAGCTCAACCACTATTTAATTGAAGTCCAATTCAACTCAACCCCTATGCTATTCAACCCTCATTTAAATCAATCCCCATGCAGTCCAACCGCTGTTTAATCCAACTCTGTTTGACACAACATCATTCAAATCAACCCCATTTAGCTCAATCATCCTTTAATAAACCATATGCCTACGAAATGTAATTTCGTCAGTCCTGTCGGAAGTGATAAAAGTTGACTCAAATGAAATGGGGTTTACTCATTGATTAATTCTTATGTAATTTTTTTTTATTATGTTGCTATAATGCTATTCCTCCTCTCCCCTCCAAAAAAAACAAGAATTTATACTACTGTCCTATATATTTGACGTCAGCAAAATTTTCATGGCTCGGCCCTGAACAAACTTGAATATTGTGGTTACAGCAATAGGGTTGAATGGGGTTTGAGTCTAATAGGGTTGGTGTAAACAGGGGTTGAGTTGCATGAGAGTTGAGTTAAAAGAGGGTTGAATTGTACAGACGTTGATTTTAATGGGGGTTGAGTTAAAGGGGATTTAGTTAAATGGAGGCTGAGTTAAACAGGGTTCAGTTAAAAGAAAGTTGAGCTGCATGGGGTTGAGTTAAATAAGCATTGAATTACACGAGGTTGAATTTAATGAGAGTTGAGTTGCTTGGGGGCTCATTTAAATCAGGGTTGAGTTGCACGGGTTTTTTTTAGTGGTAATTGAGCTAAACAGGGGTTGAGTTAAACAAGGTTTGGTTGCAAGTGGGTTACGTTAAATGAATTGAATTGAGCAGGTTTTGGTTAAACGAGAGGTTCAATTACACGCACACTGCTCATTTTTATTCGTTTCAATTTTAAATTAAATAATAATCAAAGCTTCTCAAATGAAAGTATTGAGCGAAATTAAAACAAAAAGAAATTATTCCGTACTATAAGACCCCTAATAAATGGATCCGTCGGCCAACATACAAATGGATAAAGTAGCCAGTGTGGCTTCTGAGACTTTGACGCTATATGGATACCCTTTCAATAGTTTTAAAAATGTTTGGACAGTTATATTTTGTCCCTGTTCAGACCCTTAATTGTTTTGTTACGGGTCAAAATGTGTGAGTGTGCATATTTCCTATGATGTGAAATTTTATGTAATTGAAAAAGGGCACCAAATTCTTAAATCTTCATTCGAACGAGCCGCCTTTTAACTTTTTAACTTTGAACCTAATATACAGCCTATAGATGGTCATACGTATGGTACCCCTCTCTGGAAAGCTAAAAAGTTTTATATTTTGTCGGTAGTAGTCGTAGGGGTTCTCATACCTATTGCGTTTCACTGCATAATTTCCATCGAGGCCGTACCCATTATTAAGGGAAGTGCAATTCCTATCTATAAAATTACACAAATTTTCATGTGCTAATAGCTTTTTATGAGCCGATTTAAAATTAATGCATTTCGTATATCTATTATCAGAATAAACAATAGAATTTGTTTCTGTGTACATCTTAATGTACCCTAAGTTTTTAGAGCTTCGTTTTCTACTCACAAGAGTCGCTCTTCACATACAGTTTGTTACTACAATTTATTCAATCCAAAGCACTCTTAAATGTGAGCGATGCTACCACTACTTCCTTCAATACCCGTTTTTTTAACATTCAAGTTTAATATTCATTTAACGACGCTTCCAAAATTATAGTTATCCCTAACAAAGTGTACCCCTAAGAAGATTTATTAGCATTGTTTATCCCCTGGCAATCCCCCAGGGTAATAATTGACATTAAAAATCAATACAAATAGGAAAACAAGAAATGTTCCCATTTAAATGTCAGAAGAAACTTTAAATTCTCATTTAAAGTTCTTAGTAGTACTTGCCCCCCCCCCTTTCTCATGTGACATTTCCTGGCGGTGATCACAATGTCCTTTCGCTTCTGCACCTTTTGATGAACGTAAAATTTTATATTACACAGGAACATTTTTTTGACAATAAGTGGGGAGCTATCACCCCACAACACCCATTGAACATATTGCAGGCTTAGCCCAAAAGGACTCCCAGGAACGAAGGGGGATTGTAAGTCCATTCACCCCCCCCCCCCTCCAAAAAAAGAAAACAAACTCCTTCTATATCTATCAGAACTCTCAAGGACAGTTGAAACATCTGGGCATAATATTTACTTTTTGAGGCTTGGAGAAAACTCCCCCTACCATTTATTTTGTATAAAATTAGCGTATACTGAGGAATGAATATCCCACTGTGTGGCATTACTTGCTTTGAAACTGAGGATTTTCAATCAATAGCTTTACGGCCCTATCGGGGGCAATTTATTTTACGCCACCAGACGTCACAAAACACCACTTTGCTGTGGCAGTATCTTTTCTCTACTTAAGAAGGACACTTTTAATTTCCGTTCGAAGATTTTATAGCACCATTGGTTCGATAAAAATCGCCCCTGCAAAAGAAAAATAAATAAACAAACAAATGATCACGCATTTGTGATCATTCTTCTAGAACAAAATATAAATTTCGTGTTTTAGTAAATAGGGACTTGAATTACTGCAATTTGGTTCTGTGGTATGTTGAATTTGACGTGGCAATTTTCATCAACATAACTTGCCCTTTTCAATGTGTTTTGTCCCCTTTTTGAAAAGACTGATAAATTTATCAAGCTCGTACACTTTTGGTGGGTAACTTTAAACTTAATGAATTTTAACATATTTAGAATCACCACAAAACGCCAAATCACGGACTCTTTGTTTCGTTCTTAAATTTCCATGAGGAAACTGAGTTCTAAAATTCACTTCATTTTAATCGTTAACAATAACACGCACCACGATTTAAGTATTTTCGAAGACCACACTGTTTTTCTATGACGTTCAAATAACAGCTCAGCTAGGGATAAATCCTTTTATTAGACAGCGAAAAACAATGATACAAAATTTAGATATTTCGATCACATACACAGTAACTGTTACTCTTTATCTGCTTATGAATGTCGCTGTGTATGCAATCGAAATACCCAGAATTTATCATTGTTTTTACTGATTAATAAACGGATTTATCCCTTTTTGAACTGTTATTTGTATGAACCACTAGGAAAATGTATGAAGTCTCCATAAATTGAGCCAAAAAATCACTATGTGTACAAGACACTACAATGAGTCACTATGAGTCACTACATACAAAAGGCAAACTGAGATTCTACGCTGTCACTTTGAAACACTAAGTCATCACTATGGCAATCACTGTGAATATATGAAATTAAACTATGAGTTCTGATTGTGGCTGCGTCAGGGAAGCGATAGATCTCCAGTTGTTGTCAAGAAATGCCAGATTTTTTCCCAAGTTTTAATAAAGTGAAGTCTTTGAAGGACATAAGTGATACCAGCACTTTCTACACCACCTTCATTGCGACAAAATTTTCGCTTCATGTGTATATACTAAAATTGTAAAAAAGAATTCTAAAGAATTCAAATGTGTTAACGATTTTTCACGTGACTTTCCGTTTTTAAGACAACTCTTAATCGGTTATATAAAAAATCCAAAATAAAACCTCTTCTTTCTTTACTCAGTTCAAATTAAGTTCTACAGCATTTCCAAAAGCAGTCTTTTCTATTATAAAAAATCAGCCGGTTTTTTTCTCAAATTCCCGCTCTAATACACTTTCACATGGAAAACAAATCTTATGAAGAAATGCAACCAGCTTTTTAACCAATTACTAAATACTATGATACTTTCCGTAGAAAAACCAATTTTTTCTTTAGACTCCTTTCCATACTGTTCATGCTATTTTCGTTTTTTAGAAGGTATTTTATACTTTTTACCTCCCAACTGAATGCACTCGTTTCTATTAATAAGAATTCGGTGATTTATTCTCAGAGTAAAGTTCCTTCACATCGTCTTTTGGAAGATATTTCCAAGGATAATATACAATGAACACTTAAGACCTTTCTCTTATCTTAGAAGTGTTATGTTTGAAAAATGTGGCAATATTTTTGTTATTATTTGGCCTTAGGGAGAGAATAAGAATTGTCAATAATCAGGCTTTCTTCACAATCTGAAGGAAATGGAATTTCCAGGGGACTAGGATTAGAAACTGATAACGCTTAGCTTGACCTAAGGGAGGATCCAATTTCCCGATATGTATGCCTTTTGTTGACTTCTTACTGGGAGACGGGATCAACAAATATATATATTTTCTTTAGCTTGGAAGTTTTGTGGAGACTTAACAGGTTATGTGTCATCCAAAAGTGATATCGGAATACAATGATCCTATTTGTATCTGACAGAAGTTAATCTATTAGTTTTTTTCCTGTCTTTCTTTTGAATTCTCACTCCTCTGATATTTGTTCAACATCTACTATTTGTGTTTTCTTTCTCGTTTTCTTTATCGCTCTCGATTTCTTGTATTTTCTCACCCACTCCTCTCTCCCTCTCTCTCCCCCTCTCTCTTCTATATGTCAATTAAGGCTTGCAATAGTTTGCTAGTAAGGTTTACTTAGAACAGAATTCTAGTTCTAGAAAGATGGAGCAGAAGAGTTGCTGCTCAGATGGACTGATAGGCCTTCTTTAAATGTCTCCAATCGGTCTCAAGACAGGGCTCTAGTGAGCACCCAAATTCCCATACCTTAGCTTCCAAGATGTTTCTATTTTCATTTAGGGTCTTTTCAAGAGCAAGAATATAATTAAATCACGTAGGGGACTAGAGAATTCCTCAGACTGTGCTTAAGATTATGATTGGGATGGAGGAGGAGCGTGCGTAGCTATGTTGGCCTCAGGCCGCTTGGTATTATACTGAGATGTTGGTATTAGTAGTAGTGGAATCTAGAACCGAACGAAGCTAAATTCGAGTTATCCTGAAAATCGTCTGAGGAGTGAAAACCAAGAATGAAAAGCATGGAGTGAAAAAGTCTCAAGTTTTAATATAATAATTTAAACACCGGAGCTGTTTTTAAACAAAATTTAATTAAACTGTGAATTGAAAATAAAAAAAAAGTCTTTTAGAGCTTTCTTCTTTTTGTCATCGTTTATTTTCGAAAACAAGCTTTCTCATCTAAGCATATCAGCAAATTGAATTACAAGTTAACCCTCCAGGAAAATAATTTTTTTTCAATGAAAACCTACTCATAGCAACAAAACCAAGTTTCACTATTTTGATATAGTACACGTGTGTTCGCAATATTTTTCTCCTTTTAAGTCATTATTTTTAAATATATAGAGACTATACTGATGATTCAAACTTTCAGAAACGTCAATTTTTGGTATTGGAGGCAATCAGTTTAGTATACAATAAACAATACAGTCAAATTAAAAAAAGAAGAAATTGCCATAATTAATAGTGCAGTTACCACCCCTTCCTGTCTTTTTCGTCCTTTGTGCTTTAATTAAATAAAAAAAAAA
>JAQQPU010015634.1:0-20970 GCA_029168905.1 Artemia sp. Kazakhstan ARC1039
CCTCTATCAACAGAATCGAACGCTTGCTCATAATCTATAAAACTGAGCATAATAAAATAACAAATTATAAAACTGCAATAATAAAATAACATAATAAAACTGCAATAATAAAATAACAAATTTTTTTGACGATTTTGATTAATAAATGCCCGAAATTTGGAAAAAAGGATTGAGGGGGTGAGGTTCCCTCCCTTCTTATAATGCTACTATATGGTGTATATTGCTACTATGGTTCATCCCTTGTTGGCCATACAGGGGCTAGTAATCTTATCCAATGATGAAGGAAAGGGAGTGTAGCATAAATCAACCTGCGGGGCAGTTGTAACCTGAAATATATGTGATTGGCGGGTATTATTTGGCGAAAAGTAAAAAAAAAATAATAAAATCATATTGGATATTTAAATTTTAAAAATAAAAAACCGATTTTTGTAACTATTTATGCTTTAAATTTTAAGCCCTTTAAATTTACTGTATTGAATTTAAACGTGTAACATATTTTTAATAGATGTAATTCTTTAAAAGTGAACGGAGAAAAAAAAACAAGAAAAAAAGCTTACGATAGCAAACTTTTCATAATGTATTCTAATATTTTATATCCATATCCAGTATATATAAATCTATAAATTATTCTATTTATAGTAGCGACGGTGGTGAATTGACAACATTTCCATAGCACATTTTGCTGACTGTCGATTTCCAGGACTTTGGATTTAGACAGAGTACCAAAATATTTTGAGATTATATACTCCTTGCTCCCTACTAAATCACTCTAACTTTTCTTTTTTCTTGGCACCAATAACTATCCTTCATTACTAGTCAATAACATCAAGTTCGCAAACAAAGAAGCGTTGGATGGTCTGCAAATATTTTGAAAAATCTGCATTCCAGATTGCTCCACCACTACTCTACGTAGGGGTTGCCAATTGATTGGGCGGGGTTGCCCCCTAGATTTTAAATATACCTTTATTTTCGAACCTTCACTAAAAAATTTGGGAAAATTCTTGCCTGTCCTCGATTTGTTTTCGTTAATTAGCACCTTTGATTCATATAACGAGCAATAGTATTAAGCTTATGACATTATTACTAGTCTAAAATAGAAAGAATATATCCTGGATTCAAAAACGATGAGATGTAAATAATTATTTGCCAGTAGAGCATAACAAATTTTTGTTATCGCGAATTATGCTATGACAAGAAAATTTGATGATGGTCCATGTTGAGTGATTGTGAAAACACCGAAATATATTAAGTGTGGGGGGTATTAATGTGACTAGAAAGTGATCCAGAAGGAGGTAAAATGCCCTCTGCAGCTTCCCATGGCAAGGTATTGTAAACCTAGGGAATTTGGCGCTTCAAGGGAAAATAATATTAAGGAAGAAAATTTAGCCTATTAACGGGCAATATTATTTTAAATAGTTAAATGGAATGCTGCACTGCAGATAGGCCTTTGAAGGGTCACTATGCAACATAAAAGTTAATTATCTTGATTTCTAGATTTTTTTTTCGTAAAAGAAAAAAAGCGCAAAAGAAAAAAAAGAGAAAGAAAAGTTTTTTTCGTGAAAAAAAGACGAAAAAAACGGTCTTGTTCTGCAGATTTGCTTTAGTTAACCCTCTCATTTGTCGTTCAAAATCTCATCTAGAAAATTTAATTTAGTTCCCATGTTTTAGTTTCAGATCATGTCTGCCATTTCTAGATACGTCCTTTTGCTAATTCTTTGATATTATAAAATCTTGGTAGTCATTACTTTTTATCTAAACAATTTCCTTTTATGTCCTATTTCTTTGCCTAATTCTGTATTATTTTTTATTATTCTGTTATAATTTTTTATTATTTTTTTTCAGCAAATATGCCAGCCCATATGCAAGGTTATCCTATGGGTCTGCCACCTGGAATGCCACCAATGGGCATGCAGCTTCCACCTAACGCACCACCAGGTATGGTATTAACAAATGAAAAATAAGGTAAAATAAAATTAAATGAAAAAAAGACAAGGGAAGATATTGAAAAAAAAAACAAAAAAAAAAACAGAAGGGTCGGCCATGTGCTACCAGGCATAGGGTAAAAAAAATATATACAAAAAAGTGAAGAAAAACTTCCATATTCAACTAAATTATGAGCGAAAACAAAAAAACCTAAAAAGTATTAGAATAAAAACCAGACGAGAAGCTATGGATATTAAAGACAAGAAATAACGTAGACAAAAAAAGTCCTGTAATTAAAAAGAGGTTGAGAATCGATCAAGAGTGAAGCAAAATTACTTAATATAAAGGCCCCAAAGACAATAATAATACCGAATGAGACAAAAAAGTAAGCAAATTCGTTATTAAAACAAGTGTTTGGCTTGTAAATAAGATAAAAGTCAACCAAACGACTCTTAAATTTAAGAGTACTCAAAATGGAAAAAAGAACGATTCGACCAGAAGAAGAAGAAGAAAAAGAAAACTATCTTCAATCATAAACCAAGTTGAGAATAAAAATAAGATAATAAACTGAGCACATTTGTCAATAATATATAAGGTTTTTTTTTTTTTCAAGAGCGAATTTGGAGATCAGAAAAAAAAAAACGGCTAATATGTATTTATCGATTGTTTGTTAAGAATGTTTTATTATTATGTATTTTAAACAATTGTAGTTATGAAATACATAATGATCTTTTTGAAAAAAAAATGAAATTAAAGGGAAAATAAAAATAATTTATGCAAAAATAAGGTAATTTAATTTGTCTTTTAAAATCTAATTCAAATCAAATTTAAAATTAAAGTTTCTTTTAACATTCAATTATAAAAAATCAAATATATTTATCTGATTATTATAAACTTCATAAAATATTACTATGCAATACTTTGGCAGTTCCCCTAAAACCACTTGCCTGTCTCCTAGGCTCAGGAACTGCTGGTCTTTGACATCTGACTTTATTGATTAGAGTCACACACAGTTTGAATTTGTTAATCAGGATACAGTTAATCTTTAACGATTTAACTATCAAAATTGCTAACGATTTTATAGTTGAGAGGGGACATATCAAGCAACGAAAAACGGTATCAAGAATATCCTGATTGACCTAGGAATCAAAATTCAGACTGGAAGGATAAATCCAGCGAAATGAAAATATCCATGTTTTGTCCAACAAAAAGTATGATGAATTGCGCAGAGTATGGGTGACTTATGAGAGTGAAAAAAAATGTCAATGACTAAAAAAATGTCAGTGTCGCCAAACGCTAGATGGCGTCAAGATTTTCTTTTGTCGACACCTGTGCAAGTTTCCACTCTTATGAGTCACCCATACTCTTTGGAACTGCGTTTAAGACGAATAAAAAGTTTGAATTTAAACAGTCTGTTTTGATGTGAAAAAACGACACAAAATCAAGGGAAGCAAAAAAACATACAAAATAAAATAAAAATACAATAAATATAAGGTGAAATTAAAGAAAGAAGAATAAATTAAGTGTGCTTACTAAGTTTTTAGACGTGAATTCGGAAAAATAAGGAAACAAATGAGGTAGTATTAAAAATTAAGCTGTAGCGAATAAAACATGATAAACTGGGAAAAATAATACCAACTGAAGCTAATAAGAGCTACTAATAAGAAATGCATAAAGTTCAATTGTGTGCGTTATGATGGTGTGTGATGATGAAACTACGAAGCAACGTTTGACGTAAATTTAAGAAGAATGAATAATAATAAATAATAAGAATAGTTTTTATCGAGTCACAAGAATTACCTTCCTTAAGGTGACGATCGTTGAAGCTGAAACTGATCAAGTTTAGTATTTGCTCAACTAAAGAAAAAATGAGTAATCTCTAAATAAATACTATTACTATTACCAACGATTCGTTACTAAGCAAAGTTGCATGAGTCCAACACAGCGCAAAGGGGTATTATTTGCTTGACCATATTTACTTCGGGTTGACACTTCTCGAGGGAGAAGTCCATGTGACAGGCGGGAACTCCATGTCTCCATGTCACAGACATGGATTTATCCTTTGCGCTGTCACAATATGAACATATGCTAATTGGAAGGACTAGAACTGTCGTTACCTACACGGTAACTAGAAATGCCTCGACCAACAGGAGAAATGTCATTAGGAGCATGCAGGACTAGAAATGTCGTTACCAGCCCTTGCGGCAAATGTTATGAATTTGGTTTTTTCTTGTGTCCATAATATCCATGAACACTTATGAAATGTGTTCAGTTTCTGTTGCTATCGTAGACTTTCGTTATTATTTTTATCGGGAAATACATTGTCAAATTTGGCAAACGAAATTTCAGCTGCAACCACGTATTAGTTTGGAGGAAAGAATCCAAGTTACTTACTTAGAAGTCTATATAGGTAAACAAGAAAACCTGACGACAGGGTTTTGGTCCATCTTGCATATAACTCAAAACAAAGAAGAAAGAGAGAAACAAAGAGAAAGAATCACAATGGAAATTTTCTATGAAAAATGTCCCATCAATTGGACTTGAAGGACTTGCTGTATTTATGGACGGTGGCTGGTCGCTGACATCTGATGGTAGCTTAGAGAACATGCCACCTGGCTAAGCAGTTAAGCATATTCCATATAGATTCAAGATGTTTTCTCATAAATATAAGGCGTCTACATTTTTAATTCAAATATTCCTTCTTGTTAAATAATGAACTTGACACATGATTTTTCACCTAGCCTCATGTACATGCTCATGCATTAGCTATTACTCCTCTGTGGTGACAATTCATTTGCTGACCTTAGCAACTTTAGGTGCCTTACCAAGCAATTAATAGATTTAGATGTATACAAATTTTATCGCACGTCAAAGTATCTTTTTTAAAGACAGCAGCAACATCCATGATGACTAGCTGTTGAATTTAGAAGCCAATAAGGCAGTAAAAAAATGGACAGTGAGAAAATAGTGTGTCGATATAACGGCAGCTAAAATTGGTTATTGATGCATTTGGCGAATACTGCAATCATAGCCAAAAATTATTATTAGAAATATGTGGCTGTACTTTTGTAGTTTTAAATTCAGCAAACTACTCTTAAATTCAAATCTGAAGTAAAAAAAAGTAAAGAGTAAAAAAAGACACTTGAAGTACCAAGGACAGTGAAAATGAAATCTGATTGCTGTAATAGGTTAAGTGGGAATCTGCAGAACCACATATGTATTAATAATTTGGTCGTATGCAGTTATTTAGTTTTGGAAGTAAAAGGCGCAAAATTTAAAAAGAAGAAACATGGTTAAAAAGACGGCAAAAAAATAAGTTAGATATATGGCACCAGACAGCTTAAGAAGGGGTAACTTACTTTTGAAGATATATAGTTTTCTCTGGGAATCAATAGGTCGTTAATTTACTGACGAAAAGATTTATCGAATTTAAATAATAAATTTTGCTAATTGGTTTTCATGCTTCAACCCGGCAACACTGACGAAAAAGTGTTACTCCCTAAAAACTTGACAATTTTGAAACAACCAAGGGATGACTCTTCATGTCATCGATGCTTTGATAATCTTCTTGCAAGTTACTTTCAAGCTCCGTTGTCTTGTTAAAAACTTTGAAAGATGTTTTCAGTGTTTTTAATAGCCATACAATTCGCTAGTTATTGGTACGAATTTTGCATAAGAAATCAAAATGCTTGAATTATTTAGTGGTTAAATAGGATACTATTTTGGGTCCTCTTGCTTTGTCGCGAGCAACTACTTAATTTTTCAAGTTTTAAATTTCGATATTGTAATATTTAAAATGGAAAGCTCAATGTTGTAATGATTTCAGGACAGCTACTTAATATTCAAAGTTTTGAATTTTGATATCGGAAAATTTTGAATTTTTTTAAATTTATGTTTTAGATCTGGAATAGTCATGCATTTTATAAGACCTAGACATTTGTATATCTGTAAAATTCATTAGGTGCAGACTAAATATGGGGTGATTAAATGTTGATGCTATCAAATAACTAACATTGTAAAGCAGCAAAGTAACAAAAAAGCGACAATATTCAAACTGGCTTCAAGAATAGTTTATTGTTTCGTGATTGTTAAGTCCTGGCAAATAAAAATAAAGTAGCTAAAAGGCTAAAACAAATAAAAACAAAGAAAAGAATATAAAGACGACAAACGGGTCTTTGGCCAGTAAATAAAATGAAGAGAAACAATAAAAATCCAACGAATATTTCGCCTGTTTATAACAAGGCGTCTTTAGCATAAAAAAAAACAAACTAGAAACTAAAAAATATAAAAATAATTAAAATAGATTAAGATAAAATATATAATATATACAATTCACTTACATTTACAATTTGCAGCTACCTTCATCAAATCACGAAATTAACTGAAAGCAGCTGCCTCAGTTACTTTCGTGATTTGATGGAGGTAGCTGCAAATCCTAAATGTAAGTTAATTGTATGTATTATATATTTCATCTTAATCTATTTTATTTATTTTTATATTTTTTAGTTATGTTTTTTAGTTTTAGGTTCTTTTTTTTGCGCTGAAGACCCCTTGTTATATATGGGCGAAATATTCGTTGGGTTTTTGTTGTTTCTTCTCGTTTTATTTACTGGCCATAGACCGTTTGTCGTCTTTATATTCTTTTCTTTGTTTTTGTCATGGCAGGCCAGTTCGGCTTTAGATCTTTAATAAAACGGATAAATAAATATATCTACAAAAGTATATCTTCCAAACAGAGGTAACAATCTCGTTCAAAAGGCTGCCACACGCTTCCCCCCAACCGTTCGACCGCTTTTGAAAACAGCGCTGGAACGGCTCTTGAGTGATCTGTCGTATTCTCCATGTCATCTCAAGACTGAAATCTGGTCCCTTCCATGACCATTCTCAGCTTGGTGAAAAACCAGGAATCGAAGCGGAAGAAGCAGTGTTGGAAAAGCCAGAAGCGGAAGGAAAAGCCTGACGGAGCCATGTTTTGTATCAAATCTGAAGAATGGACGGGTGACTGACTTATGTTACTCACAATTCATGTCATGTTACTCACAATTGCCAGCTGCCCTCACTGCCGTGCGAAAATTTGTAAAATATCTTCTTAGCATTCCTTGGTCACGGCTAAACCGCGCGAGAGAACTCGTCATAATCAGTGCCACTTTAGTTACATAAGAAGGTTAGCGTAATATGGACATTGCTGTGAATTAGCCTTGATTTGTTTCGCCCTGGACGTGGTAGATGGCGGTATTGTAGAGGTAGTGTTTCGAAATGAGAAGGTAATTTAGGGTCATACCTGTAAACCCAGTTTTAATTGACGTGATGGTTATTTCCAGGAAATTGGCGTCACTCTTCAAAGTCAACAGCATCCCTTATGACATCTTTTTTCAAAAATTGAATTTATAAAAATCGAAATAAAAATTGAAAAATCATATAAATTGAACGAAACAACTTTTTCGTTGAAGAAGGATCCATAAAAAATGCTTTCGTTATCGAAGATATCTAAAGGAATGTCAATG
Source organism: Artemia sp. Kazakhstan ARC1039 (assembly GCA_029168905.1). NCBI lineage: Eukaryota > Metazoa > Arthropoda > Branchiopoda > Anostraca > Artemiidae > Artemia > Artemia sp. Kazakhstan ARC1039. The sequence continues at coordinate 7,428 of JAQQPU010015634.1, forward strand.
ACACGACCATTGCGGTTCCAAACTTATTCAAACTTTACAGGATTGCTTCTTAGGCTTTCTGTAAAAAAAAAAAAACGTGAAATTGTAGCCTATAGCAGGCATATATGTACTTTCCTTCAAAGGGAAGGTATTTAATTCTCCAAAATAGCAAAAACAGGCAAAGCAAATGTAAATCTGAGGGGGAAAGCGAAGACGAATACCCATCTCCCAGTTTTCTACTCGTTCACGAATACCAGGAAACCTAAGATGACTTAACTAGCCAGCTCACTAATTACAGACTTTAAATTAATTTTTCAATTTAGTTGCTAGACTCCTAAACTATTACTGATCTTTTTTGTCAGTTTCAAGTTCAATCAAGTTCAATCATTTTATTATTAACATATACATGTATATAATTGACATAGGCCCATGGGGAGACAAGCTCGAAAAACTAGGCCTAGACAAAGATACAATAAAAAATTACGCTACAATACAAAGATAATTACGACGGCAAAGATACAATAATACAACAATAATATGAAAGTAGCAGCTAGCCCAGGATCCAAATGTAAATATATATAAAAAAAAAGATCAATATTATTAAATATAAATTCATACTAAAAGATAGCCGAGAGGCCCACATTCACTTAGAACAACAATCCAAACAAATAACTTAGTCATATTAAAATGACACTTAATTAAAAGTAATCATGAACTAAATGAAATTTAAGATTCCTTTTTATTAAATGGATAGAAGAAAATTTATCAATAAAATCCTTGTGAGTTTCATGACTGATTAAATCGAAAAAAGGATTGCATCTTCTGTGCTCCTCAACTTGATGACCGAAAAAAGTACCATTTTAACCGGAATTGAGCAATATTAGGTTTTTGGATCCTGATTCGAAAATAGCATGTATTTACTGCATAGTGCATTTTAAATCACTGGAATTTTGAATGAGGTGTTTGTCCTCTCGATTATTATTGTTGATGTCTCCGGAACATCATTTTTTCTGATCATCTACTTCTAAACTTTTCAAAAAAAAATTGAAAAATTTTTCTAAAATTTTGAATGAGGTGTTTCTCCTCTCGAATATTATTGTTGATGTCTCCGGAACATCATTTTTTTCTGATCATCTACTTCTAAACTTTTCAAAAAATTTTAGAAAATTTTTTCAAAAATTTTGAATGAGGTGTTTGTCCTCTCGAATTTCATTGTTGATGTCTCCGGAACATTATTTTTTCTGATCATCTACTTCTAAACTTTTAGGGAAGGAACAAAACAGTTATGCCTTAAAGAAAGCAAAACGTATCAATTTAAAAAGGAAGAAAACATCCTTGCTAGAATTCTTAACACGGGTTAGTGCGGATTTAACGTTTTGATCATTTTCTTAGGTAGAATAGTAGCATTTTAGCATAGTGGCATTCAGAGGTGGTTTTGCGAGGGTCGAGTAGGGGTAATTTATTCAGTCATTTGTTAAGAAAAAATGAAATAAAACATTTATATGCCAAGTAATTTTCTTGCGATTTAAAAATTAGCCCCCCCCCCCTAAAAAAAGGCTTGCTAGTGATGCCTCTGCAAAATCTTATTTGCACAAATATATTATTCTAAGCTCTATAGGCGTTAACAAAGAAAAAAAAAAAAATACTGATTGCACACAAGTATTTGAAATATTAACATATTTGAAAACTCGAATTTGAACAATGCATTGATGCCAATTTATGTGAAAGCTGAATCAACTTTCTGTAACATATAGTAACATATAGAAAAAATAGTTGTGTCGCTTCTATATCTGAAAAATGTACATTTTGGCTTGTAATCTTTTTTAATTTTTTTTCCAGTGACTTTATTTTCCTGACTTGCTCTTATAATGTTTGCCTAATTGAAGAAAGCTCTTTGAAACACCGGTCGCCATGCTCGGTAAAAGTGTTGCCGTAAATTTGTTGCTTAATACCAGCTTTACTCGTGCAAAGTGTTGCCTTTTTTCGTTGTATTCATTTTTCTTTCTTTTTTATGGGTCAAGCTCTTTTATAAGAAATCTAAACAGTAGAAATTTTATTTCTTATGCTGTGCTGGAGTCCGCTGTAACGGATCATTTGATGTTGGTATTTATCATTTCAAACTAATTTTTAAAAACCTTCTCGCGATTTATCCGACTAAAGATCAAATATTTGTAAACTTAGCGAGCCCTACACGAGCAAGGCTATTGTCAGTAATGCGGCTTAGTGCAATAATATTCTCTTAGTACAATAATATTTTATAACTAAATTACAATTATTTCCACAGCTTTTGAAGTTATGAGCGGTTATACATAGTTTACATGATTTTTGTATAGTAGTTTTCAATAAAAAAGTTTTGCTAAAAAATTTTGGTATTATAGACAAAAAAAGGAAAACAAAATTATAATGCAAAAAAAGCTTATGAAAATAATTGTGATTATCTGTTTAATTTTGCGGACAAAGCTGCAATATGAAATACTCTTTAATCATCAAAGTCAATAATAATAGAAATGAAAACTAAATTATAAAAAAGAAAAATTAAAAAATATCGCTCAAAAGGTTTGTTAATAGACAAATTTTATATTTCAAATTACAAATGTAGCGTTAGAAGTCTATTAGAATCACACATTCTAGTTCTGAAGCAACAAAGATTTAAACTTTGTTCCACTAGTGTTATCCATGTGTTAGCATCGTTCAGTATCTTCTTTAGATAATCGTATTGTAGTGGTTCCACATTGACTAAGTAAGTCTATCACACTGGTTTATTTATAGTCCGTAATTATGTAAGCGTGTTTTTTTTGTTTTTTTTGGGGGGGGAGGAGGATTATTTCTAACTGACCAATCAAAGACCGTTTCGCCCACTTCGCTAGGTAAGCTGCTTAGCGTTAAGTGGCAATGTATGTGACCACTGTTGCGGCGGTTTTACATTGGTTAAAGAAGGCCTGCCGCAATGGCTCATAGGTTCTGTAATCATGAAATAAAAAAAAAAAGTTTTTTCAACTGAAAGTAAGGAACAACATTAAAACTTAAAACAAAAAGATATTATTACGTATATGAAGGGGGTTGCCTCTTCCTCAACACCTCGCTCTTTACGCTAAAGTTTTTTATTACTTTTGAAAAAAAGCTTCTTATTGTTCCCATTAAACGACCAGGAGTCAGGAGTCGTTCTTAAAGAATTGGGACAAAATTCGAACTTTAGCGTAAAGAGTGAGGTATTGTGAAGGAGTCAACCCCCTTCGTATGCGTAATAGTTTCTGTTCGTTTAAAGTTTTATTGTTGCTTTTACTTTCAGTTGAAAAAACTTGTTTTTTTTTATTTCTGGTCGTTTTTTTAAATAATCGCAGAAAATTTGGCCCTACCTCCACGGAGAAATACCCTCCCCACGGATATATCCTATCAATTCAATCCCGGTGAAAATTTTCACACGGCCAATTGCCCTTAACAACACGCATAAAATTGAGACGGAAAAGAGAAAGCAAGAAATATAGAAATAATTTTGTATAGGAATTCTGGCAAAGTCCCCCAGTGTATAATTTCCTCTGACAAGTTCACCCCCTGAAAACTTCCCTCCCCATGGAAAGTTCTCCCATGCAAAAAAACCAGCAGTAAATTCGTCTTCCCATCCTAAAATGTATGCATGCTTTCCAATAACAAATACTATGCGTAAACAATGGACAATTTTTATAACCTGAAGTCCTTTCCCCTGGGGCTGTGGGGGGGGGTCATGTTATATCCAAAGCCATATACATTGGCCTTTCAACTATGCTGAACAAAATGGCCAGCTCAAAATTTTAATCGGACGATTTTAGGGGAAAAAAGGATGAGGGGGGGGGCCTAGTTGCCCTTCAATCTTTTTTGTCACTGACAAAGGGCACTAGAATTTTTAATTTCAGTTTGAAATAGCCCTCTCACGATATTCTAGGACTACTGGGTCGATACGATAGAAAAAAAAAAAAACAACAAATAAACACGCATCCGTAATCTTTCTTCTGGCAAAAAATACAAAATTCCATATTTTTGCAGATAGAAGCTTGAAACCTCTACAACAGGGTTTTCTGATACGCTAAATATGATGGTGTGATTTTCACTAAGATTCTATGACTTTTTGGGGTGTTTTTCCCTTTTTTTTTGAAAATTAGGCAAATTTTCTTAGGCTCGTAACTTTTGATGAATAAGACTAAACTTAAGGAAACTTATATATTTGAAATCAACATAAAAATTCGATCCGTTTCTTAGGGTTTTGGCTACTATTGATCCGGTTCGCTCCTTACTTACAGTAAGTACATCACGAACTCCTTGATGTAGCATAGAATTTGATTGGTGGATTGTTCTTAAACAACTAAACAAAGGCCCTTCTACATTCTAACGTTAAGTAGCTTATGTCACCGAATGGCGGTATGAAGCCACTATTACGTGTTTGATGTTTTACTCTCCATTTATTGTAGTTCTTTTCCCAAGATTTTCTTTTTTTCCAAAAAATAAAGAGGATATTGCAATGAGAACTTTTTAAATTCAGTAAATGGGAAAGGAAGACTTACCGAGTGTCTCGGCAATGCACCTAATAGCCGTCCTCGGCTAAACAAAAAGCAGAACAGAAATAAAATAGAACTTATGACAAAACGAGGAAACTACAAATAGAAGCAATAATAAAAAATTTCTAGCTTTATTACTCTGTACAGGTTCAGCTAAGACTAAGAAAAAAAGTAATTCGTACAGACCAAATTGAAGCTATCGGCCGTATGTCACACATGCCTAAATACCAAAAAGTAATAATTGCATTAAAAGCCCGGAGTGATTTGAGTTGCGTCCGATCTAAGGAAATTTAGTTAACTAACTAGTCTACTTTTTTCGCTTTTGGCGTTTTATTTGCCAAAAACTGAGCTGAGAAAGTTTACCAGGCTGTTGCAAATAAAACGGAAAGTTTGGTATGAAATTCGAAGTTGCTATAATGTGAGCCTACAAGAAATTAGGAACAGACCATCAGGTCCAGGAAGTAAAGCCCTGAAACAGTCATAGCAATGAAGTAGGTCGAAATCACCTAGCCTAACAAGAAATCAATCATTTTGTGAAAATTTTACACCTCTTGTTTCCTTTTACAAGAAAAAAAAAGTGAACTCTAAAATTAAAAATACAGCCTCTGAGTGAGCGATTTTAATAAACAGCTGCATTATTCAAGGGGGAAACCCTAAATGAATCATAATATTTTGTAAGAGGCAAGCCTTTTACCTTGGAGTGTTCCACCCAGTGACTAGCCAAAATGTTGCATGGCGAAAGCATGAGCTATCAAGTTGGAATTTCTTGCTAGAAATTCTTTATACAAATTTTTTGTGTATATCTATGAACTAAGAATTCCAAACAGAACGGCAAAATGTACTCATTTGTTAACTAGTAAATTAAGTCGAATGAGGCTTTGATCTGTATAAATTATCCTTTTTGTTAGGCTCAGCTGAACTTGAACAGATCAATGAAGTTATAACTTTACGATGCGTTCTTTACCATTCGTTTACGATTATTTGCATTTATCGTATAATTTGCCTGTTTTTGCAAAAGAGAGATTCACGTTAGCGCTCTCCTACCCCCAAAAATAAGCTTTTCTGCGAGTGAATGGGGGGAGGGGGCGGGGCTATATTTTAGATATAAACTGATGGATCGTAAATTTTGTTTGCTGGGAATGGGACTGATGCTATCGGAAGCATAAATAAGATTGGCATGCACTTTTGCATTATGCAATTTGATTCTGGGGGGGGGATCCTAATTTTTCCTAGATTCATATCGTGAAAATTCTGCTAGGCAAGGCCTCCCCCGTCCTTAATACATATACACTTGGTAAATATTGACAAAGTACGTGAGCATACATGGCCCATTATGTTTTTTTCTGTCTTAAATAGAAATAAGCAAAAAATAGAATTACTGAATTACATCGAAGAGAACACATTCTCTTCGATGGTGCCAATATAAAGTAAACATGAGAGAATATGTTTTGATACACTTAACTTTGAATAACTATCGAAATTGGGTTTGTCAGTTTTTGGGCAATAACGTTAGCCCACATTTGAACCATAAACCATTACCTAATATATCGTCATGCTTATAGAGACCATATTTTGTAATCGTAGATAAGAGATCCGATGAAATTTTATCATCGAAATGGATTTCACAAGGAAACAGTGCCGTCATTTGTGACATTTCTTGTCACAAAACAGCAATAATAGTGCAGTGAAATCAAAAAGTGTAAAAAATGGACAAATCCAAATTGAAATAACAGTAAGCGTCTGTCAGTTAAATCAACGGGGAAAAATTATAATGAAATCCAAAAAGATCTGTTAATAATAAAAGTTTTCATAGTTAAAAATCAACAAAAAGGGAGTATGTGGGGTTAAAAGACGGTGAAAACAGTATAAAGTTGAGTTAACGATTAAAATGGAAAACAAAGGGTGGTAATAAAACTATTCTTGTACGTTTACATTTTAAATGCAAATTTACAGGTTAGGCGTGTAGTAAGTTGGAATGGTTTTAGGGAGATCACTGAGGGGCTCTCACTCGGTGGATAACCCCTGATTGAGCTGTGGTGGGGAAGGAATAGTTCATAGGTCTGGGAAACAATTAGAGATTTCGACCATAGAGCTTTTAAATAGCTAGAGTGTCTGGTTGCAAGAAATGTGTCAAATATTATGGGATGTGTTAATAATTTTTGTCGACTTCTGCTTATCTACTCAGATGGTATAGGCCTTGATGTTGCAGTCAGGTGAGTGTGATTTTTCCGTCGCGACGTAGAAGCAAAACCCAAAATGTATACCTCAAGTCCTTGAGTGACTCTGGCTCAAGTCCTGTCCGGCCTTTGTTGCTGTATTGGGGCTTCTTCTCTTCTGAGAAAATCATGAATGTGGCGACGGTAGTCCAATCTTTCTGGTGCTAGGCAAATTAGCTGGGGGAGGTTATGGGCCGGGAAGTTGTCGGTCCATCTCTTACGAGGTCAGCCTCGGAGGCGCGTGCCGTGAACCCGTCCTTCGAATGTTCTTTTTGGAAGCTGGTTGGCCGACATTCGCTGGATATGGCCAAGCCAGCGAAGTTGTTGGCTTATGACCCGGTCCATGATGGTGCGGGGCCAGCGGAGTATTTTCTGGAGGTCTTCATTTGAAACTCGCTCTATGTGAGTGATCCTCGCAATGTGTCTAAGGCATTTAGTTTCAAGTGCGGAGGTTCTTCGCTCATCCTCAGCCTTTATTGCCCAAGTTTCGCTTGACTATAAAGCAATTGGGACAATCAGGGAGTTGAAGAGTCGCACCTTCAGAGAAGTTGACAGAGTCTTGTTTTTTCATATTGGTAAGAGGTTCTTGAAGCTGATGCTTTCCAGGGCAAGTCCTCGTTTGATCGATTTCGAGCAGTCGTTATAAGGGATTAGGACGCTCCCTAGGTAGATGAAGCATTCAACATTTTTTACTGGCTCTCCTTTTATTGTTAGCTGCACAAATTCGGAGCAGGGTTTCCAGGCACCCGCATAACCTTGGTTTTGGCTGTATTAACGACCATCCCAAAAGCCTCGGTTGCTGCCACTAGTTCGTCAGTGTCAGCTTAGAGTAGATGCTCTTGACTGTTGAGTTTGCCAGTTTATCGATAAGCTCCCCTCCAATCTCTGCACGGTCAACAGTTTTAGCAAATAATAGAGCTGCGTTGAGGAATAGGTGACAAGAGGCAACCTTGAAGAACGCCCGCTGATGTCAGAAACTCCTCTGTCAATCCCTCGGGCGTTTGAACCTGGCTGACGAAGTGTGAATACATATTTCTTATCAGAATTACTATATTTTCGGGGGCTCCATAGTGTAGCAGGATGTGCCATAATCCATCGCGCCATATCAAGTCGAAAGCCTGCTTGAAATCGATGAAGAGTAGTTACAGTTGTTTCGCAAACTCGATATACTTCTCCATCATTTGCCAAGTGGAGAAAATCTGGTCTATGGTAGAGTGGTCTTTTTGAAAGCCTACTGGGTATTCCTCTAAGATATGGTTTGTCAGAGATTTCAGACGGTCATGGAGTATTTTTGTAAGAATCTTCGTCGGTTGGCTAGTTAAACTTATTGGTGTAGTTGTTACAGTCGCCCTTTTCTCCTTTTTTAAAAAGGAGGACGATGGTGGCTTTCGCCCAAGATCTGGGGAAGTGGTCCGTTTCCCAGACACTTATTAGGACTTTGTGATAGATATCGACCAGTTCTTCTGGGCCTGCTTTTAATAGTTATGACTGAAAACCATCCGGGCCTGGGACTATATTTGTCTTTAGGGATTTTATTGCTGAGAGTACTTCCTCTCTTAGTGGAGGAGGGCTTGGATCAACTGGGTACTGCGGTTTTGGGAAGGATAGTAAGATGTTTGGGTCGGGAGTTATTCTGGGGTTTAGTTTTTCGCAGAAGTGGCTCTTCCATCGGTTTTGTCTTCCTTCGGAGTCCGTCATAGGGAGGCCCGTGTTTTTCTAACAGTATAGGACCGGCCGAGGACTTCTTTTTTGACGGTTCACGGACTTTCTTGTACATGAAGTGGTTGTTACCTTTTTGAAAGGATTCTTCGCACTCACGACATTTTTCATTGACGTAGTGTCATAGAGCTTGCCGGATTTTCTTTTCTACTAGGCGCTTCAGTCTCTTGTACTCGTCCTTGCTTTGTCGGTCTACCTTGTTAGTATGGGTGTGGTTCTGCTCGCATAGATCAGTAATTTCGGGGGCGATCCACGGTTTATCCGAATGGGTTTCAATTCCCAGGATTTCACTAGCAGTTTCTCTGATGATGGATGCGCTTTCGTCCACCAATCGGTCAATTTCTTCTGCTGTTGGAGCTTTTATGGGCTGGACGCTCGACAACTTGTTTGAGAGTGCTGTTCTATACCAGTTTCTTGTTTCTATGTTTTTCAGCAGATCAACACGATATCTTGGTAAGCTTTTCTTAGACTGTTGGGGCTTCCAAATGTGCAAACGAAGCTCTGATATGACTAGAGCGTGATCCGAGTCGAACTCGCCAACGGCCATGGAAACTGGGTTCAGTACTGATGATTTCCATCGCTTGCGAATAAGTATGTAATCAATTATGTTTGCAGTGCAGCCGTCGGGGGATCTCCAAGTGACTTACCTTCGTTCTCTATGGCGTAACATGTTGTTCGTTATAAAAAGTTCATTATCCCGACAAAAGTCGATGAGCATTTTGCCCCTGTGGTTTTTCCGCCCATGCCAGAACTTACCCATGACGTCTTCAAGTTCATCGTTTGAGTATCTGACAGTGGCGTTGAAGTCCCCTATCACGAATAGAACATCTTTCTTGGGAACAATGCCAACGGTGTGTTGGAGTTGGCTGTAGAATTCTTCGGCTTTTTGGTCACTCCGGGACGAGTTTGGGGCGTAAACTTGGATTATGGTCATATTGGCAATGAATTCTTTCAGACAAATGGTGATAGACGTTCAGAGACAGGATGGACGGCAAGAAGAGACTGTTTAGCTCGCTTAGAGAGAAGGAAACCGACGCCTTGGCGGTGAACTCCACCACTTCTTCCAGACGTGATGAGGGTGACTTCGTTTATTCTTTCTCTTCCTGTGGAGGGAAGGTGAGTCTCAGATAGTCCAACGATGTTCCAGCGGTAACGGCTCATCTCGTTTAGGACTAGTTCCCTTTTTCCTGGTTTGGCTAGTGTGCGTACATTTAGCGTTCCGAGTGAGAGATATGTTTTGGGGGTTAGGATAGGTGAAGTCGTCCCTGACTCGAGAGTCGTCAAGTCGGATAAATGATCGTCAGCCACCCCGGACGCGGTAACAAAATCATTCATCATCATCATCAACAATATCATTCTCCCAGTTTGTATTTCTTGGTCTCATACCGTCGGTTATACCCCGGACGTGGTAGCACGAATTCTTACTTTTTTATGTGCCATTCTCATCATTAATATATAAGAGAAGGAGTTTCATGGCTAATTTGTCGGGGTAGCGGTAAGCCACTCCTCTCTACCCTTAGAAGAGGCCATTGTCCATATTGTCCGTAGAACTGGATCATCTGCCCTTCACAGCTGTCCCTCTAGAAAGGAATCCTCCTGTTCGGTGGTTTGCGATGCTGAGACTGCACAAAAATAATGGACACGCTTTAACATTGCGTTACGGGCATCCTTCTGACCTTTTATTTGCGTCTTTAAATTTTCTAAATTTAATGCTCATCACTATTAAAAGCTGTTTTGGAAAAACCAATCAGGCTAGATAATCTAGTAGCCTTCATTTAGCTCAATTGAAATTTTTGAAACTGGCTATTTCTTTTTCTTAATTATTACGTAAAAGTAAGCACTGAGCAGGTTTGGGACTTAGACTTCTCTCATGACGTAGTCTTGCTAAGAGAGTCTAGACATTGGCAGCAGCTACTTGATGAAATCATAGATTATGCAGAGAACGTTGGAACCGACCATTAATGTAGACAAGTCAAAGAGCATCTCCATCTTAAGTTCATCGCTTATTCTACATTGCAAGAGCAAAAATTTATGCCAGATTAAGGAGTTTAAGTACCTGGTTCGGTGGTAGAAACTGGATTCCCTGCTCCATTTAAGTACTAATATCGTGTCCTCATTTGTCCTTTTGCAGGGAAGTTGGCCAATTTGTCAGCTTTGGGAAAGATTCTTATGATCTTATCAGATTCTCCCTGCGTCTGAAGTCGTTCTCTGAATAAATGCTGAATTTTTTTGTAGAGTTTTAGTTTTCAAAGAAAGTTTTAGATAATTCCCACTTTATTTTCTCGTAGATTCTGTAATATTTATGCGAGTTAAAATTTCGAAGTTGCTACTCGTTCCCTCCTGAAAGGGGTTTACTTCCTTCGAAGGTTGAAAAATTGAGAAGATAGTTCGAGTTTTGAAACCTTTGTCCGAAAGTTTTCTCTTTTTTCGTCTCAAACCTATCAAATTATTCACTGTCGATCTTATCTGTCGATTCTGTAAAAGAGTTTTTATTTTATTTTTTTTTAAGACAAAACCAACTTTTTTTTTTATGAACTCCAAATGTTTATTTTTTTGGGTATTGTCATTTGAAGTCTATAGCTATTAGCCGAGTTCGAGGAATTTCAACGCAGGAACTGTGCGAGGAGCCTTGTTGCAAAACTAATTTCAATACTACACAGTTCATGTGATATTTTAACGTTCTGAGGCTACTGAATTTTGATTTAAATTAATTTTGATGATTTTCTGGCATGTTGTAATAATAATGCTTATTCAACAACCCGATTTAAAAATTGTGATCACCTTCCAATTCATGTCACCTAACAATTAAGCGATTTTTATGTAGTTTCTTTCGGAATGAAATAACTAAGTAATATTTTTAGGTTTAAAAGTGTTATATTTTTTTTTTTTTCAATGAACCTCGGTGAACTGCAACCCAAGGTTAATTTCGGTTACGATTACTTCCCTTGTTTTAATTTTATGTGTGCCATCAGCTATCCCCAAACCGTTTCTTCCCGCCCCCCTCTCTCTTTCTCTAGCACTCTCTTCATCCCTGTCTTCCCCTCATGCTGTCAGTAATACATAATTATTTGCTTCTATTTTGCTAATAAGGAATGTTATGACTTAGTTCTTTTTCCTTTTAAGGAATGCCGCCTATGCCACAAATGATGCCAGGGCCCCCAGGAGGACCCATGCCGAGATTTCCAATGCCTCCGGGCTTTCCCATGCCAGGTGGTATGATGCAAATGATGCCTCGAATGGAACCACCTATTCAACCCTCAGATGACATGGAAGTGGAATCAGATGAAGAGCATAATCGTCAACCCGTCGAAGAAAATGAGGCTGATAAAGGGTATGTTTCGGGCTTGTTTTAGCAGCCGTATTTTGTACCTGGTAAGTAAGCAAGTGAGTAAGACGGCACTAAACCCTCATAGTTAAAACCGATGGTGCTGATTACGTTTTTGTTGCCCTTCAGCCAGGAAGTGTAATGGGGGATTGGGGGCCAGGTATCCTGTGCTTTCCCACACCCTTCCTCCTTACCTTCTCCATATTTCTCCAGGTGCCCATTTTGAGCTGGGTAGACTTGGCTGAGCTTACCGAGTCACGCCACTGATCCTCGTCCAAGACCAAATAACCGCCTACGCTATGAATCGAGCCTGGTATTTTACCAGGTACCATCAAACTTTCCTAGGCTGCACTTGCTGTGGCTGCTCTGCAGAGCGGTTTACATGGTATTCTCAAGGTCACTAGCATTAAGTATAATGGGCCTGTTGATTGAGTAGCGTCTTAATATATGTGTACGTAATATCTTATAAAACGATTCCTCGAGGAAAGGGACTCCCTTGTTTCGATTTGCTTGAATAAATGCAATTTATAAATAAAATACAATTTTCCTAAATGGAAGGAAGGCTATCGCCCCCATCAAATACTGCCTCTTTAAGCTTAGGTTCAGCTCTGGTATTTGAAACTAATGTTTTCTACTAAAAGCTACTATTTCGGGAATAAGAGGGAAGTCGTCACCCCTCAGTGCTTATATAGCACGCATAGTCCAAATATATTCCTTCAAATGAAGATAGGTCCGATGTTAATCCCCCCCCCCTCCTCCCTCCGATATTTATCTAAAGAAAATCTCTATGAAAGCGGGGGGATAGGGGCGTAAAATACACTTGCTGAGGCTTGAGCAACGCAAAGGTGCATATAATGGCCTTTGAATCTACCACTATTGTTATTGCTAAAAGCTCACTGCAGCAGTAAGCTGCACGAGGCCAACACAGCTACACACCCTCCTTCTTCATTCCAATATGTTCGAAGCTTCGCGCCTTACACCCTTCCTTGAAGTTCTAATTTCTACGTCATCCTTATGAAATTGTTCCGCTCTATTCGGGGAAGGCCTTCTTTTCTTTTGGCTCGAGACCGAATTCCAAAAAGCAAAATCTTTAGAAATCTGTCATCCTTCATCCAGTAGAACGTTTCCAAGCCACATCTACCTTTCTTTCACTATAGCCCTAGAAAGTGGGATAGAACCGCAGCTTGTTCTTTGACATACGGTCCGTTTAACTGGTACCTCAAATTATCCATAGGTAATATCCCTGAAAAATATTTAACAAATCTTCCTCTGCCTTTCAAAGCGCCCGTATTTCAGAACCATACTTGACTTGGCATTACTGTTGCTTCTTATGTTCTTATTTTGGTTCGCAGACTTGTCTTCCTATTATTTTAAACTTTTTTTTAACTGGAAAAAAATATCCTGGACCTTGGCTGTTTTACTTATTACATTTCCACTACATCCACCATCTTTATTAACAGATCTACACATGTAAGTGAAAGCTAACTACTTTGAATCTAAGAGGTTATTTGAATTCCCTGTCGATGGTTCTGAGCCGAGTGGCTACTTCAGAATTTTTATCAGTAATATTTCGATCCTATTTGGGCCAATATTGTAGTTTTTGGAACAAAATAACAGAAATCAGCGTTTTACTTTGTCTTCACGCTATTTTGTATTCGTAGGTTAGTATATTTTTGCGTTTCTAGTATTTTTTTTTTTTTTTTACGTCGAGCCTTTGGCTTACCGCAGTTTTGTTTTAATAAAAAAAAGATTAAAAATGTTGAATGTTCAGATGT
>JAQQPU010015635.1:0-20969 GCA_029168905.1 Artemia sp. Kazakhstan ARC1039
CTAAAAAAACTAACAAAACTAACACAACGAAAAAACTAACACAACCAAAAAACTAACACAACCATAACGTTAACACAACCATGTTGTGTTAACGTTTTAGCATCGTGGTGACTAAATCACAAGAACTCCAACAATGCTAACGTTATGCACGCCTTCCTGAAAAAAACCTAGAAGATGCATTATTTGTTGCAGAAATCTTATAAAGCTCAAGTCAATCCTGAAAATTCAGCATTTTTTGGTGCCCAAATTTTTAATTTTTTTTTTTGGTAAGGACTACCTTTCACAGAAACTACCAAAATAAGGAAACTAAATGATGTATGTAGATGATATATAAGATGATATATGTATTGTTCTTTGGGTAACAACCCCCCCCCCTTCCGATTGGTTGGACATAATATCAGGTTGTAAACAAAACTTGCTCTTTTATATGGAATTATGAACAGCTGATATTGACAAAATGTTTAGATCTGTTAAAAGGAGCTAATTATCAGTTATAACCAAGGCTATACCTAAGCATTGAACGGAGGATGGGTTAGTTGAAACAGAATTTTCTATTTTATGCTAGGCTTTTTCCAAGTATCATGATCCCTTTTTTGGAATTATAAGCCCCCTCCCCCTCTGAGGTGTGTGAAGTGTGTTGCCAATTTAAAAGATGGAACTGACAATCCTTCCTTACAAGTTTTCCTAATTTTATGCTTACATTGACGTGTTTGCCCCAATCTGCAATAGACTCAATCTGAAAACTGTTACTGATCTTATGCATGTCAGATCCCAAGTTCTAGGGAAATCCCAGATACCCTTTGAAGGGAAGCAAGAAACAGGAAAACGTAAACTGCCAAGTTAACCATGCTCCGAAATATATTATGTTTGCTTCGCTGTATACGTATCTAATATGTTGTTTCAAACAGTTCGTGGTAACGAACTGTAAGTAAGGAGGGACCCGGCTCAATGGTAACCGAAACTCTAGAAAACGGTATTTTGATACAAATGGATACATCAAAAGAATTAGATTTTAATGCTGATTTCAAATATATAAGTTTCATCAAGCTTAGTCCTACCCATCAAAAGTTACGCGCCTGAGAAAATTTGTCTGATTTTCGAAAGCAAGGGAGGGAAACCCCCTAAAAGTCATAGAACCTTAATGACAATCACACCATCATATTCAGCGTATCAGAGAACCCTACTGTAGAGGTTTCAAGCTCTTATCTACAAAAATGTGGAATTTTGCATTTTTTGCCAGAAGAAAGAACTGGGTGCGTGTTTATTTTTTTTTTTCCCTTAGGGGTGATCGTATCGAGCCAGTGGTCCTAGAATATCGTGGGAGGGCTCATTGGAATGGAAATTAAAATTTCTAGTGCCCTTTTTAAGTGACCAAAAAAATGGAGGGCAACTAGGCCCCCTCCCACGCTCATTTTTTTCCCAAAGTCACTCGATCAAAATTTGAGATTGCCATTTTGTTCAGCATGTTCAAAAATATAATAAGTATGTCTTTTAGGATGACTTAATACCCCGAAGTTCCCGGGGGGAGGGCTGAAAGTTATGAACTTTACCCAATGTTAACATATAGTATTCGTTATTGGGAAGTATACAGACGTTTTCAGGAGATTTCTTCTGGTAGGGGGGGGGGGTCGGGGGTTATGTGGGAGGATCTTTTCATGAAGGAAGTTTTCATGGGGAAGGGACATTGCTATGAAGGGGACACCGGACTTCCCAGCATTATTTAAAAAAAAGATCAGAAATTAAATAAAAAAACAAGTTTTTCAGCTGCAACAGCAGCAACATCAAAACTTTAAACGAATAGAAAATATTACATATATGATTGGGTTCACCCCCTGGTCAATACCTCGCTCTTTAAGCCAAAGATTTTTTAGTACTTTCATAAGAGCTATTTATTCTAATTAACGGCCTTTGTAATTAAGCGGTCTTTTTTAAAGAATTGGAACAAAATTCGAACTTTAGCTTAAAGAGCAAGGTATTGACTAGCAGGCGAACCCCCTAATATACGTATTACAAATATATGAATATAGAAGTTTGTTACGTAAGTTAATTCGTAAGTTACGTATATTTATTACTAATAAAAACGTTCGTAAATAAAATTAAAAATTTTCGTGAAAGCCATTTAACCAAATAAAAATAAATTAATATGAAAATTTTGTTTTAATTATTCATGTACGGTGAGCCAAGACCAAAACCTGCATTTATTCAAGAACGTTCAAATATTAAATAAAAAAAAACAAGTTTTTTTTAACTGAAAGTAAGGAACGACGTTAAAACTTAAAACGAACAGAAATTTTTCCTTATATGAAAGGGGCTGTCCCCTCCTTAAGGCCTCGCTCTTTACGCTAAAGTTTGACTTTCTCACAACTCTATTTTTAAAAAAATGGCTGGGTAATACCATATAGGATATATTAAATTATCTGATTAAGGAAGTTAATGTTAAAGAACAAATTAAAGACTGCGTTAGCTGCCTGATTCTTTTAATATCGTTTCTTACTATTCCAAAGAAGAATCCCAGAGGATCCTTTCAAGCTGCTCAAAATGCTAATTTTGGCCAATTTTCTAGAGGACAAGGATACCCTAGGGTATGCCCAGCAAAGAAACTTACAGTAGTAAGTTTCAATCGAATCCTCTCTTAGACCATTCACCATACAAATAACAACAGACATATTGATTCCATTTTTTTGGGAGGATAGAACTTGCTCATTTAATGCTTTTCTCAGTCCGTAAGAGCCCTCTTACACAACGAATTTGTCAGCATAAGTTCAGAACATATACATCCTAAAGTTTTGTCATTTGGGTTCCTCATCCAATGCCAATAAAAAAAATGTGGTTCTACTTTGAATCTAGTTTCAGGGCAGCACCATCACAAATAGTAAAAAAAACCAACAAGTCTTTTTGTTTTTCAAAATTATAAATACCTTGATCAAGGGCTGTGAGTTAACGTAACTTTAATCATTTTCAAGCCCCCTCCCTTTCAAATAAATCTTGTGATCTACTTAGGCAAGCAAGCGAAATCATAATTCATGATTTCTGAAAATTTTAAACTAATTCAGAAAGTAAGATTTTTAACATAGATTAACATCAGAACACATTGAAATGTTGTATTGTAGATAAACATTTTTTTTTACTTTTAAATAAACAAAACATTTCTCATGTACTAACAAAGCTTTTGGGTCTTTTTGAAGATAATATACAGAAAAAAGAATGCTTTTCAGTTTTTTAGTGCAGTTGTGTCTATTGACCCAAAGATATATAATCCCGAGTAATACCATAAACAAAATGATGCACTTGTGCCTTAAATTTATCTTAGGGTTCTTTTTTTCTTCTTTTAATCGAAACCAGAGTAATTAAGTGAGGATCATTTATAAAGAAGAAAAAGAGACACATGACCCACAAATTTGTTATTGACAATTGATCCATGGTTCTCGTTTCTTTAGCCTTGAAAATTTTAATTTTTTGTGGAACTAAATTAAACAATTGACAACTAATTATATCTTTCTTTTTTATAAAAGTGTTTGGTTGCTTAAAAATCCTAATTATTATGCATTTCAGCTTTGGACAATGTAAACTTCTTTTTCTTTTGAGATTATCGATTTAAGAGGAATTTTTTTTGGGAAAATAGGGATTTGTCTTTTTTGGCTTGTGTGGTTCCAAATTGGTCATTGGATGAAAAGACAAGCTTAAATTGCCCCAAAAAATCACAGAAAACTATATAAATATCCTTAAGTGCTAATTTAAATGTGAGAATTAGCCAACGTGGAACAGCTTTAATTCTTCATCAAGTTTTCTTTTTTAAATAAAAATCTTTATCCTTCCAAAGGTCTTGTTGTAATCTATACAGTGAGAGGCTTTTTCTAGAATAGGTTGTTAGATGCTAATTCAGAGCTGACTAAAATGAAAATACCCTTTTGCACAAATCATTTAAATGTTGTCACCTGTATGTACTCTTAGAGCATGTTCAAATAGTCCAGCCATGGCAAGCATTTCTTGCATAAATCATCTTTTAAACAGTTTCTCACCTGTATGAAATCTTTGAAGCTCATTCAAAAACCTTGATGTAAACAGGAATTTCTTACATACATCACACTGGTAACAATCAAGCAAATTTGAATTACTAAAAAAACTGAACACATAAAAAGAAACACTGAGTAAAACTGATTTGACGGACCAATTGGTTCTGAGAGCCACAAACCACTGAGGATAAAAACAATCTTCCTAAATTCCTGTTGCTAAAATCAGGATAGTTTTCCTACAAACATCACATATGAAAGGTTCCTCACCTGTACGCAGTCTTTGATATGTATTGAAACTGCAAACTTTCAAAAAAAAAAAAAACACTTATCATATATATAAAATGTAACTATCTTCTCGCTCATATGCCCTCTTTGGTGCTTGTCCAAATTTTCTGCTCAAGAAAAGATTTGGTCACGTACATCACATTTATACAGTTTCTCACCTGTATGCATTCTTTGATGGGTGTTTAAATTTTGTGCTAGAGAAAAGGTTTTGTCGCAAACATTACACTTAAATGGCTTCTCACCCGTGTCCACTCTGGTGGGTGTTCAAATGCGATGCTCGAGAAAAGGTTTTATATCAAACATCACACTTAAACGGTTTCTCAACCGTACGCACTCTTTGGTGCCGGTTCAAATTTGATGCTGTAGAACAGGTTTGGTTGCAAACATCACACTTAGATGGTTTCTCACCCGTATGCATTCTTTGATGGCGTTTCAAACTTACTGCGTGAGAAAAGGTTTGATCACATACATCACACTTAAACGGTTTTTCACCCATATGCACTCTTTTATGGGTGTTCAAATTTGATGGTTGAAAAAGGATCTATCACAAACATCACACTTAAACGGTTTTTCACCCATATGCATTCTTTGATGGGTTTTCAAACTTAGTGCGTGAGAAAAGGTTTGATCACATACATAACATTTAAACGGTTTTTCACCTGTATGCACTCTTTTATGGGTGTTCAAATTTGATGCTTGAAAAAAGGATTTACCACAAACATCACACTTAAACGGTTTTTCACCCATATACATTCTTTGATGGGTTTTCAAACTTGATGCCTGACAAAAAACTTGGTCACAAACATCACACTCAAACGGTTTCTCGCCCGTATGCATTCTTTGATGGCGTTTCAAACTTACTGCGTGAGAAAAGGTTTGATCACATACATCACACTTAAACGGTTTTTCACCTGTATGTACTCTTTTATGTGTGTTCAAACTTGGTCACAAACATCACACTTAAACGGTTTCTCACCCGTATGCACTCTTTTATGGGTTTTCAAACTTGAGCCTTGAGAAAAGGTTTTATCACAAACGTCACACTTAAATGGTTTCTCAACCATATGCACTCTTATGTGCCTGTTCAAAGTCTGCATTCGAGAAAAGGTCTTGTCACATACCTCACATTTATATGTCTTTTTCTTTTTATGAGTTCTTTGGTATCTTTTCAAGTTTTTTTCCTTTTTACTTTGAGGGTGACTTTTCAAACCCGTTTTCTAATATTTTAAGCCTTTTCCTTCAGATTCTGATGCATACGAAATTAAGAAACTGCTTGTGGATGGATTCTTTGAAACAAATAGTGACGTATTTCCCTGTAAGTGAAGTCCAAACACGTGTGGTGAAAAGTGACCTAAAAGTTTAAAAGTCTACAGAGTTAATCAAATAATACAAAAAATCAAAACTCTTAAAACTGAAAACAAACACACATCATTCAAAATGTTTTGAATGTCTACAGAGTTAAAAAAAGAAAAAAAAAGTATATCTTTCAATAGGTTTTAACAACAAATTTTATTTTGATCCCTCTTTTCTCCCTCCTGGTGATACTTGTATTAGCTTTTAAAATTAGTTATTCTAATGCAACGAAAGGCAAAAATGAAACCTTAAAAGATCAAAAAGTATACCTTGGTATAAATCAAACCATAAGTAAAGGAGAGGAAATATTACGACAGATATCATGAATTATTGTAACAAAAAGAGAGAGAGCTAAAAGAATGCACATCATATGTTGAAGTTAGAATTTTTTGGGTAGCCACAAAGCTTTGGATTTAAAAACCGACGGAAGTTACGTTTTCCTCAGATCTTACAAATAGAAATTCAAAAACGGAGAAATAATTTAAAAAGACAATGGGAAACAATAAAACAAATTCCGGACATTACAGTCGCACATAGTGACACCACCATCAGCATTTGGGTACTTTTGAATCGTTAAAAACAATTTCCTTTGTAACAAAGAGTCTGGCTGGAGCACCTTGCGAGCAGATTGATTTGCTGTGCAATACTTTTTTTTTATAGAGACCATGCACATATTTTAGGTTCAAATTTTCTATTGAACTGTGAACAATAAATACGTTGTTTTAGTTCTCTGTTCATCGGCTATAAGCGAATCGTTAAATAAAACAACATTTAGGCTGTGACTGATAACTTGTCACAGGCGACTGATAACTGGTGATTGAAAACGGAACTAGTAAGAGCTCATCATCGTGTATTTACACGCAGAAAACACGTTTGTTTGGTACAAAATTTTTGCTAGGTTCTGATTGTTCCTTTCGATTTTTTTTTTGCCGTTTTTCACTTTGTATTAAAAAGGTTCATCCCTCTGAAGACAACGTGAATTTCGTCTTCTTTTTTTAATCCAATGAGACTCGCTATGTTCTTCTCGCTAAATATTTAAAACAACTCGTTCCACAACAAACAAAAAACTCTAGACTTCATCTGCACAAAATGAATTCAGTGCTTTCGTTTGAATCTAGCGTTTTCAGTACATTAATATTCTACAATAAAAATTTTTGGTAGGCAGTTCAGATAATAACAGCCGATTTTCTGCGATTTCAAATTCACCTAGGAATAAAAATAATCGACAGATTTATTTCTTTATCTCTTAATTTGAAGAGAAATATAAACTATAAATATGGATTATAAAATTTAAATAGAGATATCGTTTTAAGGCTTATTATCAAGCCTTTTGAAAATAATAAAACCTGCAAAACTACTTTCTAGTGAAAATTTAAAAATGTTCATTAAAGACTACAAAAGCGGTTTGGCAAACATCTGCACATTGGAAAAAGATAAAACAAAAGTTCCATCTTAAAATTAAGTCTCTTTGTCCTGTTTTTGTCTAATAAAATAATATCCAATACATTTCAATCCACAAAAATACAATGTTTCAGATATACCTCCATTGTTAGAATATTTAGATTGCAATTCCTGAGTGTCGTATTCAAATTTATATGGTCCTGAAATGCCAGGTAAATTAAGCAAAGGAACATCTTCACGTTTTGGTGACAAACGATGGTTTGAAAAATGAAAGGGCGTCTCAAGGTCACACGGTAAAACGTCTTCACATTCTAAAACAAATTTTAAATTAAACAGACATAGAAGAATTTAACAGTAAAGCTTACTAAACAAACGAAACTGCTTTTTATTTTTAATTACGTGTAAAAATGTAAATATATAGACATATATACATACATAAAATTAAATGTATAGATTATGCAGGTTTTTTTTCTCAAATCGTTTTTAAAATCTGCTTTTTATAAATCAAAAGAAAACCTGAAACATTCAACGACATTAACATAGAACAAACAAAAACCTGAAATTCATAAAAAACAATCATAACATAGAAATAATAACTAGATAAGTGTAAATTTAAGATAAAGTACAAAAAATAAAAAATAAAAATAAACTCAGTAAAAAATAATATTGAATAAAACCATATAACCAAAAAAGAAAGATTTTACAGCTCAATAATGACAAAGAATTGACAAGGGGTTTCTGCATTAGTTCCCAAACAATAAAATACAAAATATAGTCTCCCAAAATTTAACAGCTGAATTCAACTAACTTTATTCCTCTCTCACACGTCTTATAACTTGATATTCCCATCTGAAGCCCCAGGACTACCCCTGCTTTTGAGGTAATATATCGTTCATTATACCTGCGCAGAGAAAAGATTGACAGAACTCTACGGGATGATTACTTGACTCACCAAAATTAAAAATAAAAGCTAATAATCTGCATTTAAATGAGTTTTGTGACACAAAGAAGCCATTTTTATAACCCCTCAGCTCTTAGTCATTAGATCCAAAAACAGATGCAGTTACATTTTTTTTCTTAGGACCACTTGATGAGAATGGGGAAAAAAGGGACGATTGTTTCTAGAGTAAAGTAGCTTTTCTTTTATTCTGCAACAGAAAAGTTAGGTGTATAGAATTACCGTTTTTAATGAAAGATTCCTCAGAAACAGCAATGAGATTAGCCATTTTCGGAATTTGTGGCAAGTCCATGAAAGATCTTGAAACGGAGTTGATGCAAATTATGAGAAGTTTTATACTATCATCAACACTTGGATACAACACAGATTTTAGTCAAGAGAGTCCTAAAATATAAAAGATGTAATGATTGATGACTAATAAAGACTTTTGACCACTACAAAGCATATCTTATCTAAATACAGTTGAAAGCACAGGATCGACTCCTTCAGCAGTCAAAAGGGTGCAAAAACTCAAAAACTTACGTTTTTGAAGTAACTATTTTTAAAGTCCAGTTCCTGATTTTAATTTACAATAAACTTTGACAGTAAAAAAGGAAAATACAACTTTTAGCTTATTCTGTTAGCTGTATTCTTTTAATAAATCTTCCAAGCGAAAAACTATTAGGTTGGAAAATTTGTTTTAACTCCTGAAATAAAAGCTTTATTCATGGTTTTATTGCTTAAAATACTACAAAGTGTAGGCCTATTATGTAGCCTATATGCCATTATGTTTTTTCAAGAGGGTATATCTAGCTGTTCTTATTTTTAGGGCTCCGGAAAAGTGACAATAAATCTAAAATTAGATCCAAAACGATATTATGTAACATCATTGTATTTATCAATGATAAAATTTATTAAAAATTAAGTAATTACCTTCTAAAGGAATTTAAAATTCAAATATAGTGAAACTCAAGAAATTTAAAAAGTATTTCCAGAAAAATAAGTCTAGGTTTTTAATATTCACAAAAATGTAACAACATTTGTGTAAAATAATTCTGAGGAATCAATCAACTGTTTGGGTTAACTAAGGAGGACAATCTTCCTGGGACCCACTTATGACAAGGTCTAAACTTGCCTTCAACTACTCTTTTTTTTTTATCAAAATATTCTTTCAGCATCTATGGCAATGTTAGTATGAAACCAATTTCACCTTTTTATCATAACTCTTTAATTACGCTTGAAGACAATATACTGTTGTAAAAACAACAAAAATATACTTATTTAATGGATTTCCTATACACCATGGTTGCAGTGATAGCTGTAACCTAAGACAGAGTACATAGATACTGACAGAGCCTGAAACCCCTTAAAATGACATCAATTTGAAACAAAAATTCCCCAGAGGTTAGACGCCCAATCTTTTTAATGGCACCCTTCTAACCTTTTTTATAGCAACCTACTAAAGATAAACCAAATCCCATTGTCACCAGATGTTTAGAAACATGTTTCGAAAAAAAAATGTCCTGTGCACTAAAATTTTTGAGTTCGAAAAATTTCGTTGGAAAAAAGATTCACGTGAGTGACATCATACTTATGAGCACATTTTAAAATCATACATCATATTTATCTCAGTAGGGGTTTTATCATTTTTAGTGTTTTTTAATGCAGGCAAAATTACACAAGAGCCACAGATAAATGTAAAATACAAAGTAGTATGAGTCTTTTTGCAAAAGGCAATTTATACAGTTTCATAATTCCTAGTAGACAAATGAATAACCTAGACCATTAAGAACAAAGGAATCTACAGTTAGAATACTTACAAAAACGACAATTACAAGTCGACATTGAAAATGAAAAACAAAGAAAAATATAAGGTTAGAATATAAATAACAACAAGTATTATAAGCGACAGCAAGAATAAGACACAAATGAGACAAGATACATATTTTCTCGCCGAAGAGAAGAGATACATCACCTGGTAAAAAAAAATAGAATATCAAAAACGAAAACAGGTCTTTTTTTGTTTTGTATTTGCTCTTTTTTAGAGTTTCGGTTCCTGTTGGGTCGAGTTACTTACAGTTCATTAGGCTACCACAAACTGTTCGACCAATCTACAAACACAAATATTTGGTAGCATGTTAAAAAATAAAGAACTGTTATAAAAAAAAAAACAAGTCAGAAAACAATATAAACTTTACAAGGAAACAATCTAGAAATAATAACCAATTTTTTTCTTTCGGCTATAATATAATTTTTTTATGAATTATGTTTTGGGGTTGCTCCCATTCGCTGAATTTGAATTGAATTTATAGCTTAATTTTGTCTCATTAAGAGGGACAGAGGGGAGGGGCTGCAATTTTTACGGTAAGAAGATTATATTTAGGAAAAGTTTTGAATGGCAATTCCAATTTTACCACATATATTTGTATATGTGACTTTTATATATTTTATATGGGCTATATATTTGCACATTAGGGGGGGGGGGGCATTGGTAACCTGACACAAACTAACCTAACCCCGACCCCTAATTAATTTGCAAATATATACCCTATATTACATAATTCCAATGTATTCTGTCACCCACCACTTGTTTTCCACTGAGCGTAAGCTAATTGTTTCTGAATAAAGACAGATAAAGTAGTTTTGTTCCCAAGTTTTACACAGCGTAAACTTGAGTGTTGGCAGTATAATACGTAAGTACCGTTTAATCTATGATGCATTCAAATATTATGTATTTAAGATTCATATATTAAGCCAAAAACCAAGGCTAGAGTAAAAGAAATTAAGACTCAAACTAAATTGCAGAAAATGAGAGAAAACTGTATCACCTCAAAGGTTCCATTTAATATTTGAGTAAAATGACGGTTATTTTTTAAAGGAGCATAAAAAAAGGTCTCAAGTGGTATGTTCATCTAAAATACAGCCCGATAATGAAAATATATCCAATATATCACGAAATCCCCCCCCCCCCCCACCTCTCTGCATAGGTAACATGCTTCCCCTTTTCCATTTTAGACTAACTTTTCAATCAAACTCACTTATATTTTCAAACCTTTGAAAACTAAACAGAATAGCAAAAGAAAACAAAATTTAAACTCAATGTCAAGTAGTCTAAAATAACCTTCTTTGCATTAATGAGCAAGACGAGGATTTTTTTGGACCATTTTTTTTCAAGAAGACGGATTTTTGGGGAAATTCCCGAAAATTCAGGGGTAGTGAAAATTCTGGTATTTTCAGACAAAATCTACCAACACATTTTACTAGGTCATGAAAACTGCCAAGTAGTATTTCTACTATGCTATCCCACTTTTTGCATGGCAGAACACAACTTGTGTTTTGACAGCTTTACTTTGAGCAAGTACTATTGCTACTTTGCCCTCCTACTTTTTCCAGGGCAAATAAAGAGTTTGGGAAAATTCATTTGGAGCCTCAATTTTGAAAAAAAAAATCATATGATTGAGGTCATATGTATGAGCATATTTCTACATAAGCTCATGAGGTCATATTTACATATTTCTTCACATGCTTATTTAAGAGAACCAACTAAATCCCCCCCCCCCTTCAGGAGTGATCAAATTGTTTTTAAATATAGGATGCATGCAACATTACAAAAGGAACATAGCTAAGTAAAAAACACCAAATGTAATGAGTCAACTTACAAAAGGTGTTTTATTCAGTTTTAATAATGCCTAGAGGACAAAGCGAAAACTTAGACCATCGAATGTGATAAGACCAATCTGCACAGTTGAGGTAAAGGGTACGAAAAAAAATGCATAAGGTAATTGATAAACAAAACTGAAGAACAGAGAGGTATACAGTTAGAATACTTGCATTGACAACAATTACAACAAGTCAAAACAAAAGCAAGAAACAAAGAGATATGCATGTACAAGAGATCCAATAATGAGAAGCAAAGTAAGTTAAAATGGAAGTGAAGAACAAAGCAATATGAGGCTAAAAGATATGTCACAGCAAGAACAAAGAAATATGTGGTTTGAAGACAAGTGGCAGCAAGAATTACAAGTAGGCCTAATATAGAGAAAGCAAGTATCATAAGGCATAAAACTGAAATGAAGAATAAAAAAATTTGCTGTTAGAGGACAAGGAACAGAAAAAATTAGAACAAGTCAAAAACGAAACTGAAGAAGAAGAAGATATTACAATAGAATACAATTTAAATCCAAAAAGTTTTTGAAGTCAACAGCAACAACAACATTTTAAGAAATTTAAAATAAATTTTCCTGTGAAATTTATCTCAATTAAATCAGCAGTTGTACCGAACCAATCCTGCTCAATTCATCCTCAGGGATATACTGTGGTGTTTCTCCTCCCATAGTATAGTGCAGAGGGTTTGATATCATTCTATTATCCCTTGTTGTTTTAGTTTAGTTTTTGTTTAAAGCTTTTTCCAATAGGCAATGATTAGAAGTCCCCCCCCAAAAAAGTCCCCCCAGATCCAACCTCAAATAACAGTGAAACTGACGCCCATCTTGGCTGGTCAAGCTCACTATCTCAAAGTTCAAATGATAGCTCAAATTCTGAGAATAGGACAATGATAATAATGATGAGAATAGGACAATGTCACCATAAATGATGATAATGGGTTTCAAGAGGTCCTTTCTAAAAGCTCTAAAAAACGAAAAAAAAATCTCCCCAATCAAAAGCATTTCCCCTCTCCCTGCCCAAGATCCTCCCTCCCAAAACTTAGGAATTTACCTTAAAATTACTCCTACTACCCCCTTTGAAATAAAAAAGATTACTGCAATAAGAGTTGCAATAAAATCAATGTTCTCTCTTAACATTAACCGTGATGGATCTCTGCTAATATCTGTCCAAGATCGGAAATCAGCAGACACAATAATTAACCTAAAATCCCTTCTGAATACCCCAATTAATGCATCTAAATGGAACCCAAAACAATCACCAACAAAAATAGTAGTTTATAATGTTCCCCCAGAAATATTCATTCAGGAGTTAAAAGAAGGGCTCTCAGATAGGGCTGGCAACACAATCCCAGTTGAAGATGTTACCCAACTTGGCAAACCTAACTCTAATGGCCAAAAAACAAGTAGATCCTTCTTATTTACACTGAAGGAAAATATTAATATCCCAGAAAAATTATTCCTATTTGGGCAAATCAAACCACACAAGGAATACAAACCTAAGCCTATCCAGTGTCTGAAGTGTCTCAAACTGGGACACACAACAAACAAATGCAATGAAATTCTCCTAGAGTGTAGTAATTGTAAAGCATTCCATCCTAAAGAGCTGACAAATTGCAACAACACTCAGCCTACATGCATCAATTGCAAAGGCCCACATGAATCTACAAATAAATCATTATGCCCTGCATACAAGAAAAGAGCTCTAACACTCCAAATATCAACAAACAATGGAAGCAAATGCTGCCCAACAATACCAAATAAAGCCTGTAATGAAACCAACCGAAACCCCCAGGTCAAACGCCCTCAATGCATCAAGTACCCCGTATAAAACACCATCTTCTAAGCCTCCTAGCTCACATCCCTATCAGAAGGAATCACCAAGTCAGCAAGCCTCCATGTCCGATGAGATGAGGTCAGCCTGGCCCCCCCCCCTCCCAAGAAGAAACAAACCAGAAACACTACCAGGAATTAATCCCTTAACTGACAAACAGGATGCACAACCAAACATGCAATCCCCAAATATATGCTTATTCATTCTAAACTGTAATGCAGTTCAGGCCATGAACATACATCAACTACCTTACCTTTACCTTAGATCCACCTGTGCCTCCAGAGGCACCCAGGGCATCAAGAAGGAGCCGCCAATCTTCCCGCTGGTTTGCTGCTGCAAGTATGTCCTCCCACTGAGGTTGGATTGATGTGTGCAGGTTACGGAGATCTGTCTGGTACGTTTGACGCAGGGTGTTTCTGGGTCTGCCCCTGCGGCGTGGACCCGATGGCTGCCAATGGAGCGCTGCATTTGGTAGTCGGAGATTGTCTATACGTAGTACATGGCCAAGGTATCTCCATCGGCGGACTCTTATAATATGTGTCACAAGAGGCTGGCCAGTCTTGTCACGGATGGATTGGTTTGTTATTCTCTGCTGCCAACGGATGTTGAGAATTCTTCTGAAACATGTGTTTTCGAAATCAAGTATTCTTCGCTCTTGTTCCTGGTTCAGGTGCCAGGTTTCGGCAGCGTAAAGCAGCACTGGCATAACATTGCTATTGAAGAGTCGTAGCTTTAGCCATATAGAGAAGCTTTGGGACCCCCACACTTTCCGTAATCTATTGAAGGCCCCATTAGCTTGGCCGATTCTTGTGAGCACTTCTTTTGTGGTCGATCCGGTACTTTCTATTATGCTTCCCAAGTATTTGAAATGGACAACTTGCTCTATGTGTTGGTCACCGCAAGTGATGCTCAGGGGTGAATCTGTGGTGGCCATGCATTTTGTTTTCTCATTATTTATTTTTAGGCCGACATGGCCGCCTCTCTCCCTCACTTTGTCAAGGAGTTCTTGGAGTCTTTGCTTGCATGATTCTAGGACGACGATGTCGTCAGCGAAGTCTACATCACTGAGGCGTGTTTCTTGATTTAGCTGGATACCGTCTGTGCTTGTACTTCGCAGTATGTAATCAATGACAATTACGAAAAGTAGCGGTGACAAGACGCAACATTGCTTAAATCCTGACATAATGCGGAAGAAATGGGTTTGGCCATCTGGTGTCTTTACACAGCACTCGCTATCTTCATAAAACGCAACAATCAGTGAAAATATCTTTTCAGGGATTCCGTAATGTAGTAGGATCTTCCACAGACTTTGGCGGTCTACTGAGTCAAATGCCTTCTCAAAATCGATGAATATCATATAGATTTTGGAGCGCCATTCTCTGCTTTCTTCCGTCAGTAGCCGTAGGGTGAATATCAAGTCTGCACATGAACGGTTCGGTCTGAATCCATGCTGCTCGTCGCGAAGGTGTCTGTCGAGCTGCGAGCTGATTCTCTGCAGTAAAATGTGCGTCAGCAATTTGCTAGGTATGGAAAGCATGCAGATTCCTCGCCAGTTGTCTGGGAAGGACCTATCGCCTTTCTTAAAGATCCTCACAAGCGTGCTGCGTTTCCAATCCGAAGGTACTTTGGCGGTCGTCCAAATTACTGCGAACAACGCTGTCCAGAACTTGATGCAGGTCATAACAGTCACTTTGATCATTTCCGCGGATATCCTGTCTTCACCAGGCGACTTCCCATTTTTCAGCTTCTTTGCTGCTGCTATAATTTCAGTGGATGACGGCGGATCCGTGCTGATATCTAAGGAAAACAGTGCTGTTGCTGGGATCTCTGGGGGATCCTTTGGTGGAGGTCTATTTAACAGCTTCTCCAAGTGACTGGCGAAGTGACATCAACTACAGAAAACAAAAATCATTGCAGGATCGGCAAAAATCTACATCCCTGATGATAGGCTCATTCAAGCAAAAAAAAGATCTTGCTTTACTTTTAACAAAGCTGAACATTGATACACAGTCATATGAAAAATAAATCAACTAAACAACACATATCAATACTCGAGTGGAATGTAAGATCACTCACAGAAAATAAGTTAAATGAACTAATATCTTTTATGAATAATAATTCCATTAATTAATTCCAATAATAATTCTATAATAATAATTCCAGGAAACTCATTTAACCCAAAATCAACAAATTAAGTCTCTGGGATATACTATCCTGAGAAAGGATAGATCATCAGAGAGAAAAGGAGGTGAGGTAGCTTTATTAGTTACAAATAATATAAAATTCTGTGGCATCAATTTTCCAGATTTTGCAAATGATGTTGATGCAATTGGTATCAGTATTTGGCTGAATAATATAAAAACCTACATAATAAGCTTTTATAACCCTAATGGCCAAACTGCAGATGCCATGGATTTCTTTAATTATATAAATAATTCTAATATGTTAAAAAATATCATTATTTGTGGAGATTTCAATGCCCACAGCCTTTTGTGAGGGAATAAACCAGCAAATAAAGCTGGTAAATTCACTGAGCTTATGACTTCAAATAATAATGAATTAGCTGTTGCTACCCCTCCAAACCTGAATACATATTTCAACCCCAAAAGTGGTAGATTATCCACAATTGACCTACAAATCGTGTCTAAATATTTTGAATAAAATTTATATAAATAAAATTGACAGTCTATGTACAGACCACTTTGCTTTAGTTTGCTCCCTAAATGAACCAGCTGAAACTCTATCACATACCCCCAAATATATCAACACTAAAGCAAATTGGTCTATGTTCCAAAATAAGCTAAATGATGAAATTACAAGTTTCACCCAAAATTCATGCATTTCAAACACATCAGTTGACACACAGGCTGAAGTCTTGACATCTTTACCAATAAATACAGCTAATCATGCTATCCCCAGGACAACACCTAATAAAACATTCCCTAAACATATTCTTAAAGCATGGTGGACAAATGAGTGCCTAAATAAATGGAGAGTAAAAAAGGCAGCTAGGACAGAATTCATAAAAAAACCATCACCTACTACATATTTTAAAAAATTACAAGCAGAATCCAATCTTAAAAGGACTATAATAGATGCTAAATGTAAATACTGGAATAATTTTGTAAATAATCTCTCCAGAAAAACACATGAGCCAATTATACATAAAGTCATAAGCCACTTCTGTGGGGAAAAGACTTCACCCAACCCACTCCTGTATGAGCTTATACATAATAATACCCATTATGACAATGATAATGAAAAAGCTAAGCTATTTACAACTCTTTTTGTTAATAAGCTAACATCAAATAATCAAAGCAAAATGTCCCCAATTCCTATGAACCCAAGTTACCAACCACGCCCAGGATCCGAGTATATAACTAGCCCATTTTCAATCCAGGAAATGAACAATGCAATACATCATATTTGGACCAAAACTAGCGGCAGCTATGACACTATACACCCTAAATGGATAAAGAATCTCACCCCTTCATACAAACAAGAACTGCTAAATTGTTATTATCACGCTTGGGCATCTTCTATGTTCCCCAATATATGGAAATGTTCGTCCCTCCTACCAATCCTAAAGAAAAATAAACCCAAAGATAACCCTGAGTCCTATAGGCCCATAATGATTACTCCTGGGAATGGGGAAAATAATGGAAAAAATGATATATCATAGACTCCTCTGGTTTGTTGAAAAAAATAATATGATCCCTCACACTCAAACTGGATTCAGGAAACACCACTCCTCAACAGATGCCTCCATTTTGCTAACAAATGCAATCAATGAATATTTCTCAAAAATAATGTCCTAGTTGCAGCTTTCCTAGATTTTGAAGGGGCATATGACAATGTGAACCGCCATATCCTTTTAAACAAACTTGCAAACCTTGGAGTACCCCCTAAGCTAGTATCTTTTATTATATCATTCATAGAAGTGCGAAGCATCATCGTTTGTGTTGGTTCAGCCTCTTCACCCCAAAAGACAACAACCAAAGGCCTACCTCAGGGAGCAGTCCTCAGTTGCCACCTGTTTGCCCTATATCTCTGGGACATGAACCTACCCCACACAAATCTACAATATGCTGACGATCAGGTGCTATGGTCATCTGGCAACACCTTTGAGATAGCACAGTCAAATCTGCAAAAGTCACTTTTCCAATTTGAAAAATTCTCTCAACATTCAGATTTACCCATTGCACCTACCAAGTCAAAAATAATCCAATTTCACCGGAAGTGAAACCATGTTAATGCAAAACTAACTCTAAATAAAACAACTATTCCAGAAGATAATCATATTAATTACCTAGGTCTCATGCTTGACCAAAAACTTAATTTCCGCTTCCACATTTCAAACACAATAAAAAAATGCTATAGAAAAACAAATATACTAAAAAGACTTCTTTCCACACCCTGGGGTTCTGTAAGGAGAAAACATTACTCCAGTTTTATAAATCACATATAAGACCCCATATTGACTATGGGCTCATCGTCTATGGTGCATGTGCAGAGACCCAGATGCAAAAAATTGAAACAACACAAAATGATATAATACGTCTCATATTTGATCTTAGGAAACCCACAAGCACCAAGTTTCTGCTTATGGAGAGTTGATTAACAACAATAAGGGAGAGACCTAGCTTTCTCCTGACAAAACATCTTACAAAAATTGAATCAAATAGCTCGCACACACTACATAATTGGTTAAGAAATCCAGCCATGTATAGAGGCATTGCAGATGAGTATGCCAACATTCAGAAGAAGTTCCCCATACCAGCAAAGTCTATTGCACCTATTTTCCCCCAATCCCCTCCATGGAATTGGTCAAGTCCCATAATAAATACTGACTTCTCAAAGTGGAATAAAGATTTAACCCCCATTGCTTTTGTCCGGAAAAATTTGCAAAACTTAATATAATTACCTATAAAAATCACTTCCAAATATTTGTTAATGGGTCAAAAATGAATGAGAACGTTGCAAGGGTGCTTTTCTTCCTCACCTAAAATTGCAATGCGCGAGAGATTATATAATAATTTATCTATAATGTCTGCTGAGTTAAATGCCATAATCATAGCATTAAAACACCTTAAGGAAAAACAACCTTTGATTGCAAATTCAAATAATATTATCATATATTCCGACTCTCTATCAAGCCTTGAGTTGCTGGCCTCAGCTCCTCAGTATAAGTTGGACATTGACACTTATCATTGTCTCAGTATTATAGATAATCTTGCTTCAAGTGGCATAAAAACTTATTTTCAGTATATTCCTAGCCACTCTGGCATAAGTGGTAATCATCAGGTTGATGAAATAGCAAAAAATGCTATAACTATTGACCAGCCAAGTGGGAGACCAATCCCAATTAGAGATAATTACTGATGGAGGCTATCAGATATTAATTTTAATAAGATTAATCCTATCCTTTCCCCCTTTCCCAATAAGTATCTTTCTAAAATTTATCATAGAATTCGTTCTGGAACAAATGGACTAAGTTTTCTAGCATTCTCATATAAGTTTTCTAATTCAAGTGGTTCAATTCCCCAGTCCCCTCTTTGCAGGCATTGTAATATGAATAATGAAACAATTGACCATTGCCTATTTGAATGTAATATGCTGACGTCTGCACAACATACCTTGCTTTGTAAACTGTTAAAATGCTTCAAACACCACAAAATCTCACTATCAGCCAAGAGCCTAGCCAACTATACCTGCACACAGAGCACAGAAATTGATATCTATCATATTATATTTGAACTCCTTGAGTCGAAAGATCTACTGAAAGATATCTGAGAATATCTAATAAATAAGAGACAACCAAGCCAGTAGCTCTGTTGCCCACAGAGTAAAGCAAAAAGAAAAGGGCAAATAGTATCAACTGAATAGCCCGCCTGCTGTGAATTAGAAGAAGAAGAAGGCCTTCCTCAGGGAGCAGTCCTCAGCTGCCTCCTCTTTGCCCTATATCTCTGGGATATGACTCTGGTCTCATGCTTGACCAAAAACTTAATTTCCACCTCCACATTTCAAACACAATAAAAATATGTTATAGAAAAACAATTATACTAAAAAGACTTCTTTCCACACCCTGGGGCTGTAAGGAGAAAACCTTACTCCAGTTTTATAAATCACATATAAGACCCCATATTGACTATGGGCTCATCGTCTATGGTGCATGTGCAAAGACCCAGATGCAAAAAATTAACAATACAAAACGATATAATATGTCTCATATTTGGTCTTAGGAAACCCACAAGCACCAAGTTTCTGCTTATGGAGAGTGGATTAACAACAATAAGGGAGAGACGTAACTTTCTCTTGATTAAACATCCTACAAAAATTGAATCAAATAGCTCACACACCCTAAAAAATTGGTTAAGAAATCCAGCCATGTATAGAGGCATTGCAGATGAGTATGCCAATATTCAGAAGAAGTTCCCTGTACCCGTCTATTGCACCAAGTCTATTGCACCTACTTTCCCCCAATCCCCTCCATGGAATTGGTCAATCCCCAAAATAAATATTGATTTCTCAAAGTGGAATAAAGATTTAACCCCCATCGCTTTTGTCCAGAAAAAAATTTAATGAACTTAATACAATTACTTATAAAAAACATTTCCAAATCTTTGTTGATGGGTCCAAAATGAATGAGAAGGTAGCAAGTGGTGCCTTCCTTCCTCACCTGAAAATTGCAATGGGTGAGAGATTGTATAATAATGTATCTATAATGTCTGCAGAGTTAAATGCCATAAACATGGCATTAGAACACCTTATGGAAAATAAACCCTTGATTGCTAATTCAAATAATATTATAGTTTATTCTGACTCTTTATCAAGCCTTGAGTTGCTGTCTTCAGCTCCTCAGTATAAGCTGGATATTGACACTTATCATTGTCTTAGTATTATAGATAATCTTGTTTCAAGTGGCATAAGAACTTATCTTCAGTATATTCCTAGCCACTCTGATATAAGTGGTAATCATCAGGTTGATGAAATAGCTAAAAATGCTATAAATATCGACTAGCCAAGTGGGAGACCAATCCCCATTAGAGATATTTACCGATGGAGACTATCAGATATTATGTTTAATAAGAAAAATCCTACTCTTTCCCTCTTTCCCAATAAGTATTTTTCTAAAATTTATCATAGAATTCGTTCTGGAACAAATGGACTAAACTTTCTTGCATTCTCGTATCAGTTTCCTAATTCAAGTGGTACAGTTCCCCTGTCCTCTCTTTGCAGGTTTTGTATTATGAATAATGAAACAATTGACCACAGCCTATTTGAATGTAATAAGCTGACGTCTGCACAGCATACCTTGCATTGTAAACTGTTAAAGTGCTTCAAACACCACAAAATCCCACTATCAGCCAAGAGCCTAGCCGACTATACCTGCACACAGAGCACAGAAATCGATATCTATCATCTTATATTTGAACACCTTGAGTCGAAAGATCTACTGAAAGATATCTGAGAATATCTAATAA
>JAQQPU010015637.1:4200-19482 GCA_029168905.1 Artemia sp. Kazakhstan ARC1039
CAAAATTTTGAGATAGCCATTTTGTTCAGCGTAGTTGATTTCCTGATAGAAAATATGTTTTTGAGGAGGACACTACCCTACAACCCTCGGTGAAAGGGTTTTAAGTTATGCCTGGGGGCATTTAAGTTTTTTATAGAAGGCGTTGTCGTAGAAACTTCAAAAAAGGCTCATTCGATTGGGAATTAAAAGGGCTAGTGTCCTTTTTAATAGTCAAAAGCTATTGGAAGGCAACTAACACCCCTTCCACGCCCACTATTTCCCCAAACACATCAAAAAGGGCTCATTCCATTAGAAATTGAAATGGCTAGTGCCCTTTTTAATAGTCGAAAGTAATTGGAAGGCAACTAACACCCCTTCCACGCCCACCATTTCCCCAAACACATCCAATCAAAATTTTTTAATAGCCATTTTGTTCCACGTAGTGAAAGTTCAGGAAATTATACCTATGAGCAGGACACTCCCCCCACAGTCTTCAGGGCAAGGGTTATAAGTTATGTCCTGGGGGCAAATAAGTTTTTATTGAAATCTTTGTCATAGAAACCTAGTGTCTAGTGGCCTAGTGCCCTTTTGATAGTGGAAAGTAATTTGAGGGCAACTAGCCCCCTCTCTCACCCACGTTTTCCCCAAACACATCCAATCAAAATTTTTAGATAGCCATTTTGTCCAATGTTTTGGATTTCCAGATAGAAATTATGTTATAGAGGAGGATACTCCCCCACAGCCCTCAGGGCTAGGTTTGTAAGTTATGTCTTGGGGGCATATAAGGTTTTTATAGAACGCGTCGTCGTAGAAACTTCAAAAGGGCTCATTCGATTGGAAGTTGAAATGGTTAGTGCCCGTTTTAATAGTTGAAATAATTGAAAGGCAACTAACACCCCTTCCACGCCCACCATTTCCCCAAACACATCCAATCAAAATTTTGAGATAGCCGTTTTGTTCCACGCAGTTTAAATTCAGGACATTATACCTTTCCGCAGGACACTCCCCGCACAGTCTTCAAGGCAAGGGTTATAAGTTATGCCCTGTGGGCATATAAGTTTTTATTGAAATCTTTGTCGTAGGAGCTTGAAAAAGGGCTCGTTTGATTTGAAATTCAAAGGTCTAGTGCCCTTTTTAATAGTCGAAAGTCATTTGTGAGCAACTAACCCCCTCTCTTTCTCACCTTTTCCCCAAACACATCCAATCAAAATTTTTAGAAAGCCATTTTTTTCAGTGTAAAGAACGATGTGGGCACAATGTTTAATTTTTTTTCTTCTCCATACCCGGGCATTTCACATCGAAGGAGTTGTCGTAGAAACTTCGAAAAGGGCTCATTCGATTTGAAATTGGTGTGGCTAGTGCCCTTTTTAATAGTGGAAAGTGATTGGCGGGCAACTAGCTCCCCCCCACGCCCATCATTCCCCCAAACACATCTAAACAAAATTTTGAGATAGCCATTTTGTTCAGCGTAGTAGATTTCCAGACAGAAAATATCTTTTTGAGGAGGACCTCCCCCATAACCATTAGGTTAAGGGTTTTAAGTTATGCCCTGGGGGCATATAAGGTTTTTATAGAAGGCGTTGTCGTAGAAACTTCAATAAAGGATCATTCTATTGGAAATTCAA
The DNA here is from genome assembly GCA_029168905.1 of Artemia sp. Kazakhstan ARC1039. Classification (NCBI taxonomy): domain Eukaryota; kingdom Metazoa; phylum Arthropoda; class Branchiopoda; order Anostraca; family Artemiidae; genus Artemia; species Artemia sp. Kazakhstan ARC1039. The sequence goes on from JAQQPU010015637.1 coordinate 5,805, forward strand.
AGGACTAGTGCCCTTTTTAATAGTCGAATGTTATTGGAGGGCAACTAGCCTTCCCACACCCCCATCATTCCCCCAAACACATCCAATCAATATTTTGAGATAGCCATTTTGTTATGCGTAGTTGATTTTCAGATAGAAAATATGATTTTGAGGAGGACACTCCCCCACAACCCTCAAAGCAAGGGTTTTAAGTTATACCCTAGGGGCATATAAGGTTTTTATAGAAGGCATTGTCGTAGATAATTTTTAGAAAGCCATTTTGTTCAGTGTAAAGAAAGATGTGGGCACAATGTATTATTTATTTTCTTCTCCATACCCGGGCACTTCGTATCGAAGGAGTTGTCGTAGAAACGTCGAAAAGGGCTCATTCGATTGGAAATTGGAGTGGCTAGCGCCCTTTTTAATATTAGTAAGTGATTGGAGGGTAACTAGCCCCCCACGCCCATCATTCCCCCAAACACATAAAAAAAAAAATTGAGATAGCCATTTTATTCAGCGTAGTAGATTTCCAGATAGGAAATATCTTTTTGAGGAGGACACTCCCCCACGACCCTCGGGTTAAGGGTTTTAAGTTATGCCTTGGGGGCATATAAGGTTTTTATAGAAGGTGTTGTCGTAGAAACTTCAAAAAAGACTCATTCTAATGGAAATTCAAAGGGCTAGTGCCCTTTTTAATTGTCGAAAGTTATTGGAGGACAACTAGCCCCCCCCACACGCCCATCATTCCCCCAAACACATCCAATCAAAATTTTGAGATAGCCATTTTGTTCCACGCAGTTTAAAGTTCAGGAAATTATGCCTTTGAGCAGGACACTCCCCCCACAGTCTTCAGGGCAAGGGTTATAAGTTATGCCCTAGGGGCATATAAGTTTTTATTGAAACCTTATTAAATAGACTATTGAAAAGAATAGTCTTCATTCTTTGGGCTGACTAAACGAATCTGGAGAAGAACCCTCGAAGAATACAAGATGCGAAACCTTGCCGAAAATTCAGTCCGAAAGGAAGTGTTTCCGAAGGTATTGAAGCTCCTCTGGGATGAGCTGGCAAAGGATGACAATGTCAACCTTCAAAATGGGTTCACAGCATGCTTTGACAGAAAGCATTGCATCGAAAAGATTCCCGATAGGCGATCAAATGACGAAATCCGTGAGGCAGTTGACGATGCTGTCATAACTTCCTTTGAAAAAAGGCGGTTTGTCGCTGTTGGTACTGTGTCGCGTAAGTGAACAAAACTTAATAAGGCTCCCGGAAAATCACTATCTGAATCGAGTGACAGAGAAGATGAAGATCTTGAGGATTCAAGGACGAGTGAAGTGAAAGCTGACAAAGCTAAAATGAAGCCGAATAAAGGTAAGGGAGCTGGAAAAAAGTTACGAGATAGACTGCTCATCTGACGACGCATCAGACAGCTTGCCGGAAAAACTGTGCGACGATTCCAGTGAGCTTAGTCGGGATGAAGTTCAGAACAGTGAACATGAGGGTGGTGACAATTCTACTTGTAAGAAGGACTCAGGTCTCCCAATTAAACTGTCTGACTTCTATGCTTTGTTCTATGAGAAAGATTTCTACATTGGACGAACAGAAAACTTTCCAGATGAGGGTATGGTGAAGTTCAAATCTATGGAACGTGTGACCAATGCTGACTTCAGTTGCAACTGGCCCAAGAAAGGTGATGTCAGTGTTGTTGAAGAAAGATATGTTTTCGCTGGACTACTCGTTCGAAAAGGACATGGCGCCTTCCAAATTGCAGGGCACCGTGAAGTTACAAATTAATACAAAAAACTTTGCAAAGAACACAAATTCTAGCCTCCGGTTTTCCGGGATTTTTCTGCAAGTTCTGTTTTTTGACATGATCTTAGTCTAATTTTCTGTATTTTCTTAATTTTGTTCAATATAAGTGACCTTTTTTACATTGAATCTTAGAGGAAAAAGCCTGCAAATAAGTGGTTGTTCAAACTTACCGAAAGCATGGCTAACTTTGAACAAATTAGGAAACTATATGAACATTACATAAAATAAAATAACGTCGTTTAAAGTTGGACGAAGTGTGGGTAACTTTGAAAACCATTTTCAAAAAAAAATTATGGCCATGTGGGAAGGGATAGAAAAAATCCGTAACGTCCACCCGCTTCAGCGGTCAGAAATGCACATGGAAATGTGTTTGTAGGTTGTTATGTTACCACTTACAAAATTTATTGCGAAATAAAGGAGAAAAAAGGTACTTTTAGTTCAAAGTAACCCCGTTTAATGCCCTTTTTAATAGTCGAAAGTGATTGGAGGGCAACTAGTCCCCCTCCCTCGCCCACCCTCCCATTTGCTTATTATGATTAAAACTAAATGTTGCCTTAAGATAAAATCAAAATGCACTGTGTTAATGCTAATTCCCAGTAAGGCATCTCAGCCATCCCAAGAACGACTGAGGGTATTATGTTCAAACTTTCGGGGCTACTTCTGCTCTTAAAATTTAACCAAATCAAAATAGCGTAAGTGTATCCAAGGTATCAAAGAAAGTAAACAGATTTTTTTGCGAATAGTATCAAGTTTTCTATTTCAGGTCAACTAGAGGAGGTATGGAACTAAACTAAACACTACTATTTGTGTCCAGATTTTTAAAATGGTGTATGTTGTTAAAATTGTAAAAAAAATTCTCCAACATACAAATAGCAGGCCAAACTATAAAGTCTTAAAAAAAAAGAAAAGATTTAAAGTATTATTTTCTTTTTACCTGAAAAGACTATGCTAATATAAACCGAACAGAAATTAATTAAAAAAGCTTTTTCCACAAAATAAGTTTTTCAAAGAAAAGTAAAGAACTCCATTAAACCAAAAATGAGCAAAAATAAAATAAAATAATCTACCAGGCGTGTAACTACCACAAATCAGCATCGATAAATAAATGAAACTCAAAACGAACAGAAATTACAATAAATAATCGAGTCAAACTCAAAAAAGCAGAAATTAACATGAGTAGGGCTTAAAAGTCCTATGTCTTCCCCAGGCCAGAACATAATTAGCACTTTACTGAAAAAAAAGCAACAAATGAATGTGATTTGTCAGTTTAATATTTATGTACTGATATTTAGTAATAAAAATGTTAATATTATTTGATTTATAAAAGTTATGAAAGTAAAAAAATTTATATTTTTTCAGTAAAGTGCAAATTATGTTCTGGCCTTGGGAAGGCATAGGGGTTTTAAGCCCTACTCATGTTCATTTCTGCTCATTTTGAGTTTGACTCGGTTATTTATTGTAATTTCTGTTTGTTTTAGGTTTCATTTATTTATCGATGCTGATTTGTGGTAGTTTCACGCTTGGTTTATTTGATTTTATTTTTGCTCATTTTTGGTTAAATGGAGTTCTTTACTTTTCTTTAAAAAACTTATTTTGTGGAAAAAGTTTTTTTAATTAATTTTTTAAAAGACGGATTTATACCTAAATGGGCGAGGAATAATTACCGAACACTTTATTTATAAGTGCGTGGGTAAAGCTATAGCTCAATTTTTGGGATTACAGAGAAAAACAGCACTCAGGCTAAAGCTTTTTTCTGGCCAGGACTCACTCACTGACTGAGCTAAGAAAATAGCAGCATGTCCAACAGATTTCGAAATATTTAACTGACGAGAATTTCTTAGTGAAATTCTTCTGCCTTGGTGAATGATTTTGTGCCATATTTTTAAGAAGTCAGCTAAGGCATAATACTGAGTAAACACTGGGAAATGCGGTAAGTGTAAATGTTTGGTTGTACTTCAGGCGTTGTCAGTTGTGTTGGTCAGCTGTATAGCAGATAGGGTCAAAACTTAAAACGTTTTCGTTTTTTTTTACGTTTTTTGTGAAAGAGTGGGGCGTTGAACAGGGAACAGCCCCTTTCGTATGCGGAATAAGTTCTGTTCGTTTTAAGTTTTGATGTTGCTCCTTACTTTCAGTTAAAAAAGACTTGTTTTTTTTCGTTTAATTCCTTAACGTGTTTGAAATGATGCAGGTTTTGAATTTGGCTCACAGTAAATGAATAACTAAAACAAAATTTGCATATTAATTTTCCTTTTTTAACTAATAATAACCTTATAATAACCTAAGTTTGATTTTTGTTCCAGTTGTTTAAGAATGACTCCTGAATCACAAAGGCTGTTTAATTCTGGGTTAAGCTAGTGCATTGAGCTAGCTCATTGCTCACACTAACGTTTTCTAGTAGATTAGTTTGAGCTTAGGAATGACAACAAGAAAAATCANTTTCTAGTAGATTAGTTTGAGCTTAGGAATGACAACAAGAAAAATCAAAAAGCTCTTCATTATAGAAAACCCATGTCGAAGCCAATCACGATATCGGATAAGAAGCTAATCTTAAAGGAACATGGATTACTTCAAATATTCATGGCACAATTGACCCCTCAAATCCCCCTAGGACCATATGGTTATTTGCAATTTACTGGAAAATAAATCGATAACTTAAATATTGTATATATGATATTTTTTTTATTTCAGATAGGGTCAAAACTTAAAACGAAAGTAAAAAAGCACATTGCACTAAAATGTAAGAGATATTGAAAATCGTTAAGAGATTAGTCGGGATTCTACAGCTAAAAAGAGGACAAATATCAAAAAATATATTTTTTTGGAGGGCAAATAGGGTGACATATACTGTGGTTTTCCAGATTAGGACTTTTTCCTGAACCTCGGCTCTTGAACTATGGGTTGTGACATTACTGGTATCTATGCGGAGAAATGAGTAATTGCTGTGCGTTAAATTACTCAATTTGGCTGTCCAGGCGCAAAAAGCAAGAAAGCATTTGCAAACTATGGCGACAATCGTCAATAACGTTTTAACGTTTTTATGCTCTTTAGGTTTTTTTTTACGTTTTTTGTGAAAGAGTGGGGCGTTGAACAGGGAACAACCCCTTTCATATGCGGAATAAGTTCTGTTCGTTTTAAGTTTTGATGTTGCTCCTTACTTTCAGTTAAAAAAGACTTGTTTCTTTTTCATTTAATTTCTTAACGTGTTTGAAATAATGCAGGTTTTGAATTTGGATCACAGTAAATGAATAACTGAGACGAAATTTGCATATTAATTTTACTTTTTTAACTAATAATAACCTTATAATAACCTAAATTTGATTTTTGTTCCAATTGTTTAAGAATGACTCCTGAATCACAAAGGCTGTTTAATTAAAATAATAAACTCCTTTAAAAGTTAAAAAAGAAAATTTTGATCCGGTGACTTTGGGGAATAAATGAGCATGGGAGGGGCCTAGTTGCCCTCCAATTTTCGTCACTTAAAAACCAATGGGTTGGAATAAACTTGATGAAACTTATATATTTAAAATCACTATAAACCTCTTCTTTTGATGTATCTATTTGTATCAAAATTCCGTTATTTAGAGTTTTGGTTACTATTGAGCCAGGTCGCTCCTTACTTACAGTTTGTTACCACAAACTGCTTGGTTTAAAGCCTGGCTTCAGGCTATGACTTTATTTGTTTTACTTTCTATGTTTATTAATTGACTAGCATATTTGACATGTAATATTTAAGTGTACAACATAATTGGAGGAGGGGGGGGAATAGGCACCAAAAGCATAGCTATTGGACCTTTTAAATATGTTGAATAAAATGGCTATCTTACTATTTTGATCGGGAGTCAAGGGGGGAAAAATGGTGTTGATGACTAGGTGCCCTCTAATCTTTTTTCACTCGAAAAAGCACTAAAATATTTAATTTTCGTTCAAATGAGCTCTATCATTGTGTTCTAGGACCATTAGTTCTTTACGATCACCTCCGGGGGAAAAACACTCGTATCCGTGATCATTATTCTGGCGAAAATACAGATTCCATATTTTTTTAGGTAGGAGCTTGAAACCTCTGCAGTAGGGTTCTCTGATATGCTAAATCTGATGTTGTGACTTTCGTTAAAATCGCTTCAGTTTTAGGGGTGTGTTAATCGGCATGTTAGGTCGGCATGTTAGGTCGAGGAGCAGTAACAGTGGTAGAGGATGGTCAGATTCAGAGTCTATAAGCTATTAAATTTTACTCATAACTTTTTGATTATAGGCGTCAAGGTAGAAGCCTCTTATTCTGGATATATAGGCACTTCATACGACTCGAAAAATTAGAAACCAAGGAAGAGCTTTAATCTCTACATATATTCAATACTTGTGCTACATCAAGAATATCATTTCTTGGCCTGAGTACCGACGGGTTTCATAATCCCTGTCAAGGACCATATTATCTCCTTTGCACTGGTTATTGCTTGCTTTGATAAAAGTTTATTGACGGTTTTCGCCACAGAATCCAAATGCTTTCCTGCTTTTTGCACACGGACAGCCAAACTGAGTAATTTAACGCACAGCAATTACTCGTTTCTCCGCATAGATACCAGTAATGTCACAACCCATAGTTCAAGAGCCGAGGTCCAGGAAAAGGTGCTAATCTGGAAAACCACAACATATGTTACCCTATTTGCCCTCTAAAAAAATATATTTTTTGACATTTGTCCTCTTTTTAGCTGTAGAATCCTGACTAATCTCGTAACTATTTTCAATATTTCTTACATTTTAGTATAATGTGCTTATTTTTACGTTTATTTTAAGTTTTGACCCTATCTGAAATAAAAAAATATCATATATACAATATTTAAGTTATCGATTTATTTTCCAGTAAATCGCAAATAACCATATGGTCCTAGGGGGATTTGAGGAGCCAGTCGTGCCATGAATATTTGAAGTAATCCATGTTCCTTTTAAGATTAGCTTCTTATCCGATATCGTGATTAGCTTCGACATGGGTTTCCTATAATGAAGAGCCTTCTGATTTTTCTTGTTGTCATTCCTAAGGTCAAACTAATCTACTAGAAAGCGTTAGTGTGAGCATTGAGCTAGCTCAATGCACAAGCTTGACCCAGAATTTCTATACGGCTGACCAACACAACTGACAACGCCTGAAGTACAACCAAACATTTACACTTACCGCATTTCCCAGTGTTTACTAAGTATTAAGCCTTAGCGGACTTCTAAAATATCTGGCACAACATCATTTACCAGCGCAGAAGAATTTCACTAAGAAATTCTCGACAGTTAGATACTTTCAACTATATTGAACAAAATGACTATATCAAAATTTTGATTGGATGTGTTTGGGGAAAAGGTGGGCGTGAAAGGGGGGTTAGTTGCCCTCCAATCACTTTCGACTAATAAAAAGGGCAGTAGCACTTTAAATTTCCAATCGAATGAACCCTTTTTGAAGTTTCTAAGACAGAGCTTTCTATAAAAACCTAATATGCCCCCAGGGCATAACTCACAACCCTTGCCCCGAGGGCTGTGGGGTAGTGCCCTCCTCAAAAACATAATTTATAAAATAAAAGTTCATAGTAGGGATAAAATCCTTTTTAATAGACAGTGTATAATAAATTTCACAAAAAATACCAGATATTTCGGTCACATATACAGTGACCGTCATCAGTAGTAAAACTTATGTGACCGAAATATCTGGTATTTTTTGTGAAATTTATTATACACTGTCTATTAAAAAGGATTTTATCCCTATTTTGACGTTTTATTTTATCGTCATGGAAAGGCAGTGTGGTCTCCGAAATTATCTAAAACATAATTTCTATCTGGAAATCAACTACGTTGAACAAAATGGCTATCTCAAAATTTTGATTGGATGTTTTTGGGGAAGTGGGGGGGGGGGTGGAAGGTGTATTCTCTCCTGGTACGAAATCCTAGTGACGATTGATCGTGTGCAGCTCAGATTACAAGATCCTAGTATGAATTTAGAGAAGCATTCCATGATCTTGAATCATTATCGACTAATCCGAAATTTGAGACAAACTCTGTGGAGTCAATGGAAAAAGGGAATTCTCTTTGTGAAAAATGGGGTATTGATACAACAGTAGGTGTAACAGACTCCGCAAAATGCTCGGAGAATTGGCTAGAGATGTTGGTTTTTCTGCCCGAAAGTGAATTTATTCAAGCTATGAAAAGTGTTCTTGGTCGTCTCTAAAAAGAAACGTCCGCACCATTTACACGATTAAGTTACTTTCATTTGAAATTTGGATTTCAACTCTACGTTGAAAATTTATTAAGCAAGGATAATGCTGATATTGACCATGAAAAAAATAAATAAAAATTTGGGTGAATTTTACAATAGAGATTTCAATGGAATAGAACTTTTTATCGAAATATTTGAATTTAAAAAGTTACTCCACAGTGGAAAAGAAATTTAATCTAAAACAAGATTACAATTTCTTACTTTTATAATCTCGTATAGAGACGATGTTTATTCCGAATTTGACAGTGGCACTTCAAATATTCCTGACTATATCAGTACTAATTACTACCTGTAAACGCTGATTCAGCAAATTAAAATTGATTTTGACAATTCTATTATTAAAGATGCGACAAGATCGCCTAAGTGACCTAGCATCTTTGAGTGTGGAAAGAGCAAAATTTGGAAAAATAAACTTTGATGATATTATTGATTAGCCTGTTTCATCAAAAACCAGGAAAGTTTATACATCGTAATTAGTTTTATTGGTACAATCCCTTTATATGGGCCTTTTCTACAAAGTCAACTTTGGTTACTCCTAACGAAAAATAAAATAGGATGACTATATAATAGTTTAAAAAACAAATTTGAACTATATTTTTGCAGATTAGGAGGAGTGGGGGCAAAGCATAGCGTAACCTAACCTATACGTAACCTAACCTAGCCTAGGTACCCCCCTCCCCCTCCAAAAAAAACTAAAACTCCAAAAAACAACACTTCAAATATCTTAAAACCACACTATACAATGCATTTCTCTACAGCAGTGTATTGAATCATCTTGTAAAAACGGGTTTTTCGTTGAGTCACTCCCGTTTGACTGTAACATCTCTTGTTAGGCTTCTTTAGAGAGGCCCATATAAAGGGATTGTACAATTTTATTAATACATTATGGTCATATTATTCTTAAATATACGTATTTCCTTAGAGATAATAAATATTTTATTTTTATTGTTTTAAAACTGCGCGTTTTTCAAACATTTCCTTACAAATATGTAAAATAGATAATAGGTATCTTTGGAATAATTTTAGAACATCATATACATTTCGAAACCTAATCTTGCTTTCCCAACTACGTTTTTGTGTCAAATTCAATAAAAAAACAAGTTTTTTTTTAACTGAAAGGAAGGAGTGACATTAAAACTTAAAACGAACAGAAATTATTCCGTATATGAAAGGGGCTAATCACTGCTCAACGCCTCACTCTTTATGCTAAAGTTTTACTCTTTCTCACAACTCTATTTTTTTAAACGATAAAAAACTTTTCACTTTTATACTATTAAGAAATCAAAAATTAATTAAGATTTATAAGAATAAATATCAGCATATGTATATTAAACTGACAATGCACATTTTTTGTCAGTAACTTCATTTGATTTTTTTTCAATAAAGTACAAATCATATTCCGGCTTTTAGAGAACATTGGGTTTAGAAACCTACTCAGATTATTTTCTGCTTGTTTTTAGTTTGACTTATTTTAATTTCTGATTGTTTTGGGTTTAATCTATTTATTGATACTGATTAGCGGTAGTTGTATGATTGGTAGATTATATGATTCTTTTTTTTGTTTATTCTTGGTTTAAAGGTGTTCTTTGCTTTTTTTGGAAAAGCTTATTTTGTCAAAAAGTTTTTGATTAATTGCAATAAAATCCAGAAAAGGTTCTTTGGTGGAAAATCTTTTTTATTGTTACAATTAACATCTACATACCTAACGGTTTGGGACATTTGTTCTTGAGGAGAGATTAAACAATAAAGACAAGCTTTTTTCAACTGAAAGTAAGAAGGAACATTAAAACTTAAAACGAACAGACATTTTCAAATATATGAGGGGGGTTCGCCCCTTGTCAATACCTCGCTCTTTACGCTGAAGTTCGAACTTTGTTCTAATTCTTTAAGTATGACCTCTGAATCACAAAGGCCGTTTAATTAGAATAAATAGCTCTTTTGAAAGTACTAAAAAAACTTTAGCGTAAAGAGCAAGGTATGGACGAGGGGGCGAACCCTTCATACACGCAATAGTTCCTATTCGTTTTAAGTTTAATATTGCTCATTAGTTTCAGTTGAAACATTTTTTTTTATATTTAATTTTTGATCGTTTTTAAATGATACTGGGAAATACGGCACCCCTTTGTGGAAAATTCTCTTCCCCCATGAACAATTCCCCCATGAAAAGAACCTCCCACGTAAACCCCTCACCCCTCCCCCCCGCCCTACTAAAAAAAATCCCCCCTGAAAACGTCTGTATACTTCCAAATAGCCAATATCATATGTAAAAAATGGGCAAAGTTCCTAACTTTCAGCCCTTCCCCCGGGGACTGTGGGGGGCTAAGTCATCCGCAAAGACATCGTTATTAAATTTTTCGACTATGTTGAAAAAAATCTCCAAACTTTGATCGGGTGACTTCGGGAAAAAATGAGCGTAGGATTGGGCCTAGTTAACCCCAATTTTTCAGTCACTTAAAAAGGGCATTAGAACTTTTAATTTCCATTCAAATGAGTCCTCTTGCTATATTATAGAACCACTGAGTTGATAAAATTACCCCTGAGAAGAAAAAAAGAAAAAAAAAACAAACAAAAAAAAAAATGAAAAAAACAAATAAATACACATCCGTGGTGTTTCTTCTGGCAAAAAATACAAAATTCCACATTTTTAAAGATATTGGCTTGACACCTTCACAATAGGGTTCTCTGATACGCTGAATCTGATTTTGTGATTTTCATTAGGATCTTAAGACTTTTTGGGGGTGTTTCCCCCTTTTCTCGAAAATAAGGCAAATTTTCTCAGGCTCGTAACTTTTGATGGGTAAGACTTTACTTAATAAATGTTATATATTTGAAATCAGCATAAAAATCGTATTCTTCTGATGAATCTATTAGTATTGAAATTCCATTTTTTAGAGTTTCAGTAACTATTAAGCGGGTCGCTCCTTACTTACAGTTCGTTACCACGAACTGTTCGATATAAGAAGTTGAATAAAAAAATCCGGAGCGTTTTTTTTATACCGTTTATTCGGTGATACTGAAATGCAGATGCCAGGAAATAAAAGAAATGATTTTGAATCTGTGGTGACAAATATGAGACAGTTTTTAAAGTTTATGTGACCTGTTTCGGATGATTGCTAATAGCAGATCAAACTGCGCTACAAATCCAAGTAACGATAATTGGTTTTCTATCTTTGTATCATGTTGAACAGCTGGTTTTTCAACTTGGCCACGTTGAAAAAGATTTTGTATAAATACCTCATGCGAGCTAATATACTTTGTAATAAATTCAATAAAGAACAAGTTTTTTCAACTGAAAATAAGGAGCAAAATTAAAACTGAAAACGAATAGAAATTATTACGTATATGAAGGGGGTTGCTTCTCCTCAACACCCTGCTCTTTACGCTGAAGCTTTTTAGCACTTTTGAATAAAGCACTTATTGTATAATAGTCTTATTGTTCCAACTAAACGAAAATAGTGTTTCAGACTTTGCTGAAAAGTTTTTCAGACTTTACTTAAATGGTTATCTTAAAGAATTGGGACAAAATTCAAATTTTGGCGTAAAGAGCGAGGTATTGAGGAGGAGGCAATCTCCACATAATAATTTCCGTTCCTTTCAAATTTTAATGTTGCTCCTTACTTTCAGTTGAAAAAAACTTGGTTTCTGTTTAATTTTTGATCGTTCTTTAAATAATCCCAAAAATTCTAACCCAACTTCAACGAAAAAATACCCTACTCAAGGATAGACGATTATAAATTTTCAAGGATGAAAATTTACCCAGGACAAAAATCCATAACAGCTCCACGCGTAAAATTGAGACGGAAAAGAGAAAGCAAGAAATATAAAATGAATTTTGCATAGGAATTCTGGCAAAATCCTCAGTATACAGTTTCCTTTGACAAGTTCACCCCTTGGAAACTTCCCTCCCCATGGAAAGTTCCCCCTTGAAAAAAAAACAGCAGAAAATTGGTTTTCTCACCCTAAAATATATGCATGCTTCCCAAGAACAAATACTATGCGTAAACAATGGGCAATTTTTATAACTTAAATACCTTTCCCTTGGGGCTGTAGGGGGGTCATGTTATATCCAAAGGCATAGTTATTGGGGCTTTCAACTATGATGAACAAAATGGTTATCTCAAAATTTTAATCGGACAATTTTGGAGGAAAAGGGGGTGGGGAACGGGGCCTAGTTTCCCTTCAATCTTTTTGGTCACTTAAAAGGGACACTAGAACTTTTAATATTCTTTCGAATGAGCCGTCTCATGATAGTCTAGAACTACTGGGTCAATACAATCACCCCTGGGAAAAATTAAATAAGTAAACACGCATCCGTGATCTTTCTTCTTTCAAAAAATACGAAATTCCACATTTTTGCAGATAGAAGCTTGAAACCTCTATAGTAGGGTTCTCTGATACTCTGAATCTGATGGTTTCATTTTCATTCTATGACATTTAGGGGTTTTCCCCTTTTTTTGGAAATAAGGCAAATTTTCTCAGTCTCGTAACCTCTGATAGTTAAGACTAAAGTTAATGAAACTTATATATTTGAAGTCAGCATAAAAATCCAATTCTTTTTATACATCTGTTAGTATCAAAATTATCCCTTCTAATGACTAAACTTCCCCTTCTAATGATACAACAATTCCCGTCCTAGTTATTAATCTAGGTTCAGGATATTTCCAAATCGTAAGTAATTTTTGGCGATTTTGACTTCATTCATAGCAAATCAATTTACAGTTTTTGTTCCATTCACTAAAACAAGCAGATGTGAAGAAAGATGATTGTGTAGTGGAATTTGACGACATAAGCAGTAAGGTGCATTATTTTTTGGTTAATACCAAACAGTTCGTAGTAACAAACTGTGAGTAAGGAGCCACGCAGCTGAATAGTAACTGAAACTCTACAAAACGGAATGTTGATATAAATAGATATATAAATAAATTGACTTAATATGCTGATTCCAAATATGTAAAATTCATTAAGTTTAGTGAAAACATATCAAAACTATGAGCCTGAAAAAACTAACCTGATTTCTGAAAAAGTAGGGAAATACCCCCTAGAAGTCAAAGAATCTTAGCGGAAATCCCACCATCTAATTCGGCGTATCCGAGAACACTACTGTAGAGGTTTTGAGCTCCCATTAAAAAAAAGAAGGAATTTTGTGTCTTTGGCAAAGGAATTTTTGCCAGAAGAAAGATGCGAGTTTATTTGTTTGTTTGTTTTCCTCAGGAGTGATCGCATAGAACCAATATCGTGAAAGGGCTCACTTGGACGGAAATAATAAGTTTTAGTGTCCCTTTCAAGTGACCAACAAGATTAAAGTGCATTTAGACTTCCTCTCACCCCCTTTTTTCCTCAAAGTTGTCATTAGTAAGCTATCTAGTACTTTCAACGGAAGTTGTATAATGCGACCAATCCCTCTATATTATGGACCTATAAAGTGACCGTCCATGTTATATTTGAAACTAGATATTCAGGGATGAGATTGTGTAATGCAACCAGACTGGTTTCCGAGGCAACGTCTATTTTCTGGACCATTGCTAGACTGGTTTGCTTAAGAATGCGTCGCGGGTAATTAAAGAATGAGGAATGGGATGCTATAGTCAGAATTATTTTAAGTTGAAAGTTATAACATTTGCGTAAACTAACTCAATTTGC
>JAQQPU010015638.1:600-20961 GCA_029168905.1 Artemia sp. Kazakhstan ARC1039
TAAGCTAAGACTCTAAGCTAAAACTCGAAACTCTTAACTAAAACTTAGCCAAACTAAAACTTTAAGTAAAACTCTAAGCTAGGACTCTAAGCTAAAACTCTAAATTCTTAACTGTAACTAAACTAAACTTCAACTCTAACTAAAACTCTAAGCTAAGACTCTAAGGTAAAACTCTAAACTCTTAACTAAAACTAAACTAGAACTCTGACAAAAACTCTAAGCTAAGACTCTAAGCTAAAACTCGAAACTCTTAACTAAAACTTAACCAAACTACAACTTTAAGTAAAATTCTAAGCTAAGACTCTAAGCTAAAACTCTAAATTCTTAACTTTAACTAAACTAAACTAAACTAGAACTCTGAATAAAACTCTAAGCTAAGACTCTAAGCTAAAAACTCTAAACTCTTAACTAAAACTAAACTAAACTAGAACTCTAACAAAAACTCTAAGCTAACACTCTAAGCTAAAAAACTCTAAACTTTTAACTAAAACTAAACCAAACTAAAACTCTAAGCTAAGTTTCTAAGGTAAAACTTCAAACTCTTACCTATAACTAAGTTGTAGGTGAAAAGGATTGGTACTTCAATTGTAAAATGGGTTTAGGACGGTCACTAAGAAAAGAACTTGTCCTGAAATGCCTTTTGAAAAGTATTGCTTGGTGTTGGGCATTCAAAAAGCTGTAAAGTAAAGTTGTGGGTGAAAAGGATGGGAACTTCAACTTGTAAAATGGGTTTAGGATGGATATTATGAAAAGTACTTGTTCTGAAATGCCCTTTGAAAAGTATTGCTTGGTGTTGGAGCATTCAAAAAGCTGTAAAGTAAAGTTGTGTGTAAAAAGGATGGGTACTTCAATTTGTAAAATGGGTTTAGGAGGGACATTAAGAAAAGAACTTGTTCTGAAATGCCTTTGAAAAGTATTGCTTGGTGTTGGAGCATTCAAAAAGCAGTATAGTAAGGTTGTGGGTGAAAAGGATGGGTACTTCAACTTGTAAAATGGGTTTAGGATGGACATTAAGAAAATAACTTGTTCTGAAAAGATATAATAAAGCCATAAAAAAGTATTAAAAAATGGGGGGCTCAGGGGCCTTTGGGGCGCCAGGGGTCCTTTGGGAGCCCGTAGGACCTTTGAGGACCGGGGGCTTCCTTTGGGGTTGGGGTATGGGGATCGGAACCCTTTGGGGTTGGGGTAGCGGGATCAGAGCCCTTGGGGGCTGGGGTAGAGGACCTCACAACACTGTTCAAATACAACTTGTGTATTATAACGACCACAGAGTTTCACCCTCAAATCCTCTTCTAAAACATCTTCTAAAATCATCTTTTAAAATGTCTCTAACTGTTTCGCCGAAATAATTCCCTAAAATGTCTAAAACGGTTTCACCCAAATAACCCCTAAACGTAATTTCAGCGTGTTCCTTTTATTTTTGGCATCTCTGCGCTGTCACATTTGAAATTACTAAGAAACCCTTTTCCCGCGTTAATCTATTCATCTCTAAGATGTTTCTTGGAGAATTGTTTCCAGGGCGAAGTTTATTAATACCTTTGGAGTTTGACCAGTAGAATTTTTTCCGGGGCGAAGTTTATTAATGTCTTGGGTCTATTCCTGGAGAATTGTTTCTGGGCGAAGTTTTTTAATGTCTGACAGATGATGTCATGGTTGATTGATTTGTCAAGAAAGGGGAATTAATTTGTTGTTTCTAAGGGGAATTATTGATTCACGAAAGGGTAATTGAGGTCATTTTAAGAAGGAAACACGTGATCCTGTTTCCTATTCCTGGGTCTTAACATTCGCCCCGAGCGTGCACATGGCCAAACAACAACAACAACAAATAAATCGACCTTAGGAAATTTAGGTCATTGACCCGTTCGTGGATCGATAATCCTTGAATAAATTATAACCTGTCAGCATTAGAAAAAATTGTAGATGGCAGAAGGGGTGAGGGATCGGACCTCCTGAGGCCTTTCTACTATTAATTTTCCTTTTATTTTGTGACGCCATTTTGGGTCCTCTTAACTGCGTACGTGCTTAATAGACCACGAGGTAAAGAATTGCGCCGTTAGGGAGGTCGGCCAGTAAACTAGTAAGTCCTAGGATTGGCTGGAAAGATTCATTTACCACCCTCGTAACCCCTGCCGCAGCACGCGGCTAGCAGAGCGGGCTGGGAGAAAGAGTGTTTTTGAAATCAGTTCTTATATACAACGTGTTGTGAATACAGTAAGTTTTTTTTATGTACTCTTTTAACTTTTCAGCTTAGGTCGAAACTAAAGAGATAGTTAGAAAACCTTATCGGTAAACTTTGGCTTTAAATGTGGCCATAGACCATTCGATCACGTTAGTATACGGAACCGTTGGAGTAACCGCGGAAATCCCACTAATTTGGGGGCCAACGAGGGATCTTCCCCCCTCCAATAAGTGGCATAGCAACTCTTTGCGCCATTTTTGCCTTTAAAAGTGGTGACCCCCGCACGTTAAGAATCCAATAAGTAGTGCCAGCGGTACTTACACTCCAATAACCCCTTAATCACAAAGGCAGTTAATTAGAATAAATAGCTCTGATGAAAGTACAAAAAAACTTTAGCGTAAAGAGCGAGTTAATGAATAGGGGGCGAACTCAATCATTTACGTAATAATTTCTTTTCGTTTTAAGTTTTGATGGTGCTCCTTACTTTCAGTTGAAAAAATTGTTGTTTTTTATTTAATTTCTGATCGTTTTTTAAAATAATGCTGGGAAATCCAGCGCCCCCTTCATAGCAATGTCCCTTCCCCCATGAAAACTTCCTCCATGGAAAGATCCTCCGACGTAAAACCCGACCCACCCGCCCCCAAATACCAGATAACCCCCCCCCCCCTGAAAACTTCAGTATACTTCCCAATAACCAATAGGCCTACTATATGTGAACATTGGGCAAAGTTAATAATTTGCAGACCTTCCCCCGCGGACTGTGGGGGATTAAGTCATCCTCAAAGACATAATTATTGTATTTTTCGACCATGCTGAACAAAATGGCTATATCAACATTTTTATTGGTTGACTTTGGGAAAAAATGAGCGTGGGAGGGGGCCTAGCTGCCCTCCATTTTTTTGTAACTTAAAAAGTTCGCTAGAACTTTTAATTTCCGTTCGAGAGCCCTCCCGCAATATTATAGGACCACTGGGTCGATATGATCACCCCTGGAAAAATAAAACACGCATCTGTGATCTTTCTTCTGGCAAAAAAAATACAAAATTCAACAGTTTCGCAGAGAGGAGCTTGAAACTTCTCTATTAGGGTTCTCTGATTCGTTGAATCTCATGGTGTGATTTTCAATAGAGTTCTATAACAATAGGGGGTATTTCCTCCTGCTTTAAGAAAATAAGGCAAATTATCTCAGGTGCGTTACTTTTGATGATTAAAACGAAACTTGATGAAACTTATATATTTGAAATCAACATAAACATATGATTCTTTTGATGTATCTATTGGTATTAAAATTCCGTTTTTTAGAGTTTCGATTACTATTGAGCCGAGTCGCTCCTTACTTACAGTTGCTTACCACGAACTGTTTGATATTAAGCCAGTGAAAAGAACGGAAAGATTTTATTTCGAAATTGCGTTACAACATGCTATAGCCTACAAGCAAACCATGTGTTTCTATCTAAGAGTATACTTCATGTTTCCTTGAAGAACTCGAATAGAATCCAATATAGCTTCCGTCATTCATAGATTTTTTGTGTCATCATATCTTTTTCAGATACATGTAGGGACTCCTCCATTTTTCGCCACGAGAATCTCGATTAAGTCTTAAGCGAAGCCATGGTAAATAATACTGATAGAATGCCTATTGTTGCCATTAAACAATCTTTAGTCAACTTTCAAGACTTGAAGTAAAACAACTATAAATCATGCACACAGGGATCTACACAGGCGGAGGGGGCTGCAAGGTCCTTATTTACCTTTCCCAGAATCCTAAATTCCCTAGGATTTTTAGACATGTATAATTGAATTTTCAAATATTTCTTATTCTCCTCCCCCGAAATTCCCCCCCCCCGCAATAATCATCTTAAAAGCTTAATAGTTCTTTCGTACTATGCCGTACCAGGGTTGCCAGTCGAAGAAAACAATCACTAGATTTTGATGGTTATTTGGTTGATTTAGTGACTTTCTTCAATAATATAGTGATTTATGGGCTGATTTAGTGATTTTTCATTTAGGCAATATAAAAAATCCGCTAGAGAGAGTGATAAATCACTAGGGTTGGCAAACCTGTATAGCGCTTTTCACACTATCATCACAAACGCTTGAAAGTAACCGAAACTCTAAGAAAAGGAGTTATGGTAACAATACATACATCAAAAGAAACGGCTCTTTGTTGTGGTTCTAAATATTTAAAATTCATCAAGTTTAAAGCTAGCTAACGAACGCTAGCAACCTGAAAAAAAGTTCCTGATTTTCATATAATAATATTTTTTATTTTATTTAATAAATTTCTCCTTTATGCTATTAAATAATAAAAAAGTCCTCAACTGACAGTAAGGAGCAACATTAAAACTCAAAACTAACAGAAATTATTCCGTATATGAAGGAGTCGCCTTCCTCCTCGATACCCTGCTTCTCACGCAAAAGTTTTAGAACTTTTAAAAAAAACTTCTTATTACACAGCCCTTGTGTTTAAGTAGTCCTTCTTGAAAGATTGGGACAAACAGTCAACCTTTAACGTAAAGAGCAAGGTATTGAGGGGGGAGACAATCCCTTCCTATACGAAATAATTTCTATTATACAATCTTACGGAGCAAGTTTTGTTTGTAACGCAGGCACTTCCAAGTAGACTCGAGGCAAGATTTCGAAATGTTTTGTTACGTTATAGATATTCTGGACGAGTAATTAATAAATTTGAAAATGGATATTTTTATATTTTATATGTTTATATTCATATTTATAATATATTTTTATACTTTCACCCAGCATGCTTATGAAGATTACAAGGAATTTAAACGATCATTAGAATGTTTTTTTTTAATTTTAACTTAGGATTTTTAAGTTTTTGAAATTCCAAAATTTTTAAAATTTTACGCCTAAATTTACGAATTAAAGCCTAATTAGAAGGGACTTATTTATGTGAGAAATTTCATTTTTAATGCAGCATAACTAGACATTTTTAACAAGTAGAATTAAGTGGGAAGTTTTAAAGCTGCTTTAGTTTACTACTAAATAAAAGACTAGGTTTTTTTCTACTGAAAGTAAGGAGCAAGTAAGTAATAAGTAGTAATAATTAGAAGTAATAAGTAGAGTAATAGTATTAAGTAATAACTATAAAATAAAAGTTCAAAATTGGGATAAGATCCTTTTTAATAGACAGTGTATAGAAAATTCACAAAAAATACCAGATATTTCGGTCACATATACAGTGACCGTCATCAGTAGCAAAACTAAACTAAAACTCCCGCGCAAAATTCTTCCCCGGGGAAAATTTCAACCTCGTAGCTTATTCCCTCCTGAAAATCCAGGTCACGGTGGAATCCTCCTGTATGTAAAAAAAAATCCGGACCCCCCCCCCAATGGAAAGTTTCTCATGCGAAAAACTTCCCCAGGGAAAATTTCTCTAGGTGAGAATTCCCCCGTAAAGAATTTATCCCTTGGAAATTCCTCCCGCGTAAATATACCCCAGAGAGTTTCAACTCCGCTGAAAATTTCCCCCAGGCAATTCCCCCAGAGCACCTCCTGTAGTCACCAAAGGAAAAGTAAGATAATTACGACGAATTTCGTGTAGGAATTATGGCAAATTCCCTTCGTGTAAAACTTCTCCTGAAGAGTTCAACCCCGGAAACTTTAATCCCAATGGGAAATTCTCCCTGTAAAAAAATCTACCCCTATAAAATCCCCCTCCCCCTGAAAAATATTGGTACACTTCCCAATAATAAATACTATATGTAAACAATGGGCAAATTTCATAACTTGCAGCCCTTTTTCCGGGGGCTCTGATTGGTCATGTCTTCCTCAAAGACATAGTTATTGGACCTTTCAACTGGACAAAATGACTTCGAACAAATCAGTCAAACTAGTCATCGAACATAATGACTATCTCAAAATTTGATCAGATAACTTGGCAGAAAAGACGCCGTGGAAGGGGCCTCTTAAAAAAGGGTACTAGAACTTGTGATTTCCGTTAAAATGAGCCCTTTCCCATTCTTCTTGGACTATAAGTTCGATACGATCATCCCTGGGAAGATTAAAGAAAAAGAAAATATATAAACACGCATCTGTTATCGTTCTTTTGACAAAAATGCAAAATTTCATATTTTTAAAGATGGGAGCTTAAAAACTCTACAGTAGAGTTCTTTGATACGCTGAATCTGATGGTGCTTGATGTTTGGGCTTGACCTCGACGCTTAAGGGATATTTCTCCTTTTTTTTGAAAAATTTGCCGAATTTTCTTAGGCCCTGAACTTTTGATGGGTAACATCAAACTTAATGAATTTTATATATTTAGAATCAGCATAAAAAGCCAATTATTTCGATGTGTCTATTGTTATCAAAATTATGTTTCTTAGAGTTTCGGTTACTATTAGGCCGAGTGGCTCCTTACTTAGAGTTCGTTAACACACTATGTTTGACGTTAAGTAGGTTAAAAAAAAAAATCATAAATAAGGCTAAGCGCTTGTAAATTTTGAAGTTCAGAACGATTGGAGCATAAAACGGTAAAAACAGTACAAGGATGGAGCCGCCCGGAGTCATAGTCTTTCATTAACTTTGATAATTTTTTATTTATTTTTTTTTTTTTTTTACCTGGCACTCGCCGTTAAAAGTGCAAGATTTTTTATAGCAACTTTCAAAATTCTTTGTGTCACAAATTTGGGTCAAGCTATCAAGTAGAAAGTATCAGCCCTTGCACCAATGTCTCCAAAGGTTTTCCATTTTAAAAGATAGTGTGAATTGACTGTAAAAAAGGCTTATCCATCAAACAGCACTATTAAACCTATGTAATGACTCTTAAGCCGTCAAGCGGGACTTTGGGCGATGTATTTCTATCATCAATCTCAGTATTATTGACATGTCTTATTATTTGTGAAAGCTTTGAAACACTGTGAAAGATAAAAGATAACTAATTTTTTTCTTCTTAGGACATTATGAGGCTTACAGTAACACTTAAACTACTAAAGCCATCAAAACAAAACACTTTTTTCCTTTGGACCCATTATTCATGCCTGAAAACCAGGACTTAACAAGAATTTTCTGTCAGTTGTTTCAAGATTATGAAGGTTTCAGGGGAGTATCACATTTCGGCAGTGTTGCCACGTCAGTGGTGGTTCTGGCCTTTTTTTTCCGGGGCAAAATCATTATTAGCACCCTCCCCCCCTATCCCCTACAAATTTTCAATCCAAATTAAAAAAAAAGTTTTCATTTATTAACAAAATTATTTCAATAGCTTATTTAGTAACTATTTTCAATTTGTTATTTAAATTATCTAATTATTTTTAATTATTTTAATTTAATCATTTTCATTTTTATTATTTAAATATAATTATTTAGTTATTTTTTAACTTATTTTTATTTTATTAATTAATTAACAATTTTTTTATAGTTTTCATTTATTAACTGCGCCCTCTACTTAGTTTTCATGAAAATAAAATTTCAAAAGTTACAAAACAATTATAATTTTTTGATTATTTATTTCAAATTTTGCACTGCTAGAATTTC
The DNA here is from genome assembly GCA_029168905.1 of Artemia sp. Kazakhstan ARC1039. NCBI lineage: Eukaryota > Metazoa > Arthropoda > Branchiopoda > Anostraca > Artemiidae > Artemia > Artemia sp. Kazakhstan ARC1039. The sequence continues at coordinate 8,273 of JAQQPU010015638.1, forward strand.
TGCACATGGAGTAAGTGGTCCCTCTGTTCCCCCTAAGACCACTTCTCTGCCATGTTGAACCGTGTAAATTATAAACAAAAATAATTGATTGAATACAACAGTGATTTTTGATTATAAAAATTCATGCATTAACGATTTGTTGTTTCCCTACGACAGCTACACCTCCAAAGGAGAGTTAGGCCTACGAAAGCAGCTTGATGCCACATTTTTTAGCTTAATTTTTGCTAATTTTTCAACCATATTTCTCTTATAAATTTGGCACCTGCCGCTTGGGGGCATTTTAGTTAAAAATTAATTTCCTGATTTTCTTAATTTTTGTCATGAGCATATGGTTGTGTAAGCTTCTACTTAACCAACTCAAACAATGAGATTGCATCCCACTGTCCTTGGTACTTTAAAAATGACTGCGGAGTTAGCTTAGTAACTTCTTTTCTGCAGCCTTTCTGGCTTTAATCCATGTTAGGACTGTACTGCAGTGTTGCCATCCGGCGACAAATAATCACTAGATTTTAGTGATTTCCTGGCTGATTCAACGATTTTCTTCAATAATCTAGCGATTTATGTGCAAATTTAGTGATCTTTTTGTTTAGGCAATATAAAAAATCACTGGGTATGGCAAACCTGCTGTAAGAACCCCGAATTTCAAAAAATACATACACCAGATTGAGGAACACTCCGTGTGTAGTGCAAAATGTGCCATGCAATGATGTGTCATGCAAGATACATACCAGGTGGTGGCAAGTGTTCAACCCCTCAAAGTGAAGTCTATGTTTGCTAAAACACTATCATAGTTTCAATTAATTTGCTCTTATTCAAAGGAAAAATTAGCATCACAGGAGATTATGGGGATTACTCTACATATTGACGGAGGAAGGAATGTAACTCTTAAACAAGGTCATAGGGAAAAAGATATGATGTTCCAACAGGAGTATTTGCCCAGTTTCTTTTTTTTTTTTTTTTTTTTTGCAGAGGACTTTAATCAGTCATAGACTTAAACCGATTGATTTGATTTCCCATCCATGGAAGCAACTTTGCACTGTCTACTTTTTGCAAAAAAGATTGACAGGGACTTTTGGCTTTAAAAAGAGAGTGAATAGGGAAAGGACTCTTTTGTTGACTTTGTCATGGCCTAAAACAAAGGGACCATATTTTCAGTTCTAAACTAAAGGAGTATTAAAAGTCATTGATTAGTTATTCAAATGAGATGGTTCCAATCAATACAAACGGATTACAAACCCTTAACGGGGAGGAGAAATATAATACCAGAAATTCAATAAAAAATTACTAGAATAAGTTATGTATGACTTATACTTTAGGCACCTAAAATTCTATTAAACTCTGCACTGTTCACGAAGCTGAAAATAATAAATCTGTCTCTACTGGCGCGGCTTATTCTCTTTCATTTTGCATTAGTAGAAGAGATTCAAGATGCCGGTGACTGAGTGAAGAGCTAAAGGCCGGACACACGTAGCTTTTTTCGGCACCGAATTGCATCGAATTGCAGCCATGCATAACATTGTATGCACATTTTACACATTCCTTGGTGATATGATGTGCATGAGTAATGCTATGCAAGCAAGCTTCGTCGCCGAGTATGGTAGACTGAGTAATGTTGGGTGAACTTCGGTGAACGTTGACCGATCCACTTTTACCTTAATAGATCTTAGATCATTAAGGGCACCCTGTATCGCATAGGATATGTACTAAAAGATTTAGTCTTAGCAAAAAAATTTTTTGGTGTTGTTTTTTTCAGGTCAAACAGACTGGTAGACTATAGTGGAACCGTCGCAGTAAAATTAAAAAAGCCTGGTTATGACTATAGAATGAAAAGAAAAACACAAATCAAAGAAAAAAGGCTGGATCATCATTTTCTGAAATAACAACATTTTGGGAGTCGACAAAAAATCTGGAGGAAATATTTCTTAAAACAGACCCGTCTGCAAATCCCAGTAACGACGTCAACGACGAAAGACAACTATTGCCTGCAAATATCTTTTTTCAGACGAAGGATGTTGATGTTAGTCCAAATACGAATTCAGATATCAATGAAGAGACGCTAAAGGTAGTGGTTGCTAACCTCGCTACTACTTCCTCTGATCAGGAGAAAGATGATGAAATAACTAAGTTTTTTAATAAACCTGGCATGAATTATCTCGATTCTTTTTTTATTTTAATCCTAGCCAACCACATGAAGACGAAGATGGAAAATCCTTGCCTTATGACGTTTACATTTATTTCAATACAAAGGAAATTTGTTGACAAAAGTTTAGATGAAACTTTTTGATCAACTAGAGGTCAACTAGTGGGAACTTCGAAAAGGACTCATTCGATTGAAAATAGAAAGGGCTGATGCCCTTTTAATAGTCGAAAGTGACTGGAGGGCAATTAATCCACCTTTTACTCCCACCCTTCCATTTGCCCATTATGTTTAAAATCTAAATGTTGCGTTAAGATTAAATCAAAATGTACTGTGATAATGCTAATTCCCAATAAGGCATCTCAGCAGTATCCCAAGAACGACTGAGGGTATTATGTTCAAACTTTCGGGGCTACTTCTGCTCTTAAAATTTAACAAAATCAAAATAGCGTAAGTTTATCCAAGCTATCAAAGAAAGTAAATAGATTTTTTTGCGAATGCTATCAAGTTTTCCATTTCAGGTCAACTAGAGGAGGTATGAAACTAAATTAAACAGTACTATTTGTGTCTAGATTTTTAAAAGGGTGAATTTTGTTAAAAAATGCTGAAAAATTTTCTCCAGCATACAAATAGTAGGCCAAACTATAAAGTCTTAAAAAACGAAAAATTTAATTTTTTTCCCCCTGAAAAGACTATGTACATATAAAACGAACAGAAATTAATTAAAAAAACCTTTTCCACAAAATAAGTTTTTCAAAGAAAAGTAAAGAACTCCATTAAACAAAAATGGGCAAAAATAAAATCAAATAATCTACCAAGCGTGAAACTACCACAAATCAGCAACGATAAATAAATGAAACCCAAAACAAACAGAAATTAGAATAAATAACCGAGTCAAACTCGGTTATTATCGAGTCAAGCACCTTTTCTCCAAACACATCTAATCAAAAATTTGAGATAGCCATTTTATTCAACGTTGTTTTAAGTTCTGGAAATTAGGTCTTTGCAAAAATTTATTAGGTCTGGCAAAAAGAATGCAAAATTCCACATTTTTGTAGATAGTAGCTTGAAACCTCTACAGTAGGGTTCTCTGACACGCTGAATATGATGGTGTGAATTTCATTAAGTTTCTATAACTTTTAGAGGGTCTTTCTCCCTTTTTTCGAAAATCAGCCAAATCTTCTCAGGCGCGTAACTTTTGATGGGTAAAATTAAACTTGATGAAACTTATATATTTGAAATCAGAATTAAATCTGATTCTTTTGATGTATCTATTGGTACCAAAATTCCGTTTTCTAGAGTTTCGGTTACCATTGAGCCGGGTCGCTCCTTACTTACAGTTCGTTACCACGAACTGTTTGAAAATTTCAAGCCTTCCAATCACTTTTGACTATTCAAAAGGGCACTAGGCCTTTCGATTTCCAATCGAATGTGCCCTTTTGGAAACGACAACACTTTCTATAAACACCTTATATGCCCCCATGGAATAAATTACAATCCTTACCCTAAGGTCTGTTAGGGTGGTTGTCATCCTCTAAGACCGAATTTCCAGAACTTTCAACTACGTTAAACAAAATGGCTATCTCGAAATTTTGATTGGATGTGTTTGGGGGAATGGTGGGCGTGAGAGTGGCGGTAGTCACTCTTCAATCATTTTAACTATTAAAAATGGCCCTTTTTAAAAAAAATTAAAAGTTTCCAATCAAATGAGCCCTTTTTAAAGTTTCTACGACAAAGATTTCAATAAAAACCTTATATGCCCCCAGGGCATAACTTATAACCCTTGCCCTGAAGACTGTGGGGGGAGTGTCCTGCTCAAAGGTATAATTACCTAAACTTTGAACTGCGTGGAACAAAATGGCTATCTCAAAATCTTTATTGGATATGTTTGGGGAAATGGTGGGCGTGGAAGGGGTGTTAGTTGCTTTCCAATCGCTTTCGACTATTAAAAATGGCACTAGCCATTTCAATTTCCAATTGAATGAGCCCTTTCTGAAGTTTCTACGACAACGCGTTATATAAAAACCTTATATGCCCCCTGGGCATAATTTACAACCCTTGCCATGAGGGCTGTGGGGGGGGGGGTTGTCATCATCAAAGACCTAATTTCCGGAACTTTAAACAACCTTGAATAAAATGGCTATCTCAAAGTTTTGATTAGATGTGTTTGGGGAATAGGTGGGCGTAAGAGGCGGGTTAGTTGCCCTCTAATCACTTTCGACTATTAAAAAGGGTACTAGCCCTTTGAATTTCCAATCAAATGAGACTTTTTTGAAGGTTCGTCCTTTTTAATAGCCGTGGGGGGGGATTCTCTTCCCTCTGATTACTTTCGATTATTAAAAAGGGGAATAGCCCTTTTAATTTCCAATCAAATGAGCCCTTTTTGAAGTTTCTACGACAAAGCTTCTTATAAAAACCATATATGCCCCCAGGGCATAACTTACAACCCTTGCCCTGAAGTTTGTGGGGGACGGGGGTTGCCATCCTCAAAGAACTAATTTCCAGGACTTTCAACTACGTTGAACAAAATGAATATCTCACATTGTGATTGGATGTGTTTGGGGAAATGGTGGGCGTGAGAGGGAGGACTATTAAAAAGGACTCTAGCCCTTTCAATTTCCAATCGAATGAGCCCTTTTTGAAGCTTCTACGACAACTCCTTCAATAAAAACTTCATATTCCCCCAGGGCGTAACTTCAACCCTTACCCTGATGGCTGGGGGGGGTGCCATCCTCAAAAACCTAATTTCCAGAACATTCAACTACGTTGAAAAAATGGCTATCTCAAAATTTTGATTGTGTGTATTTGTGGAAATGGTGGGCGTGAGAAAGGGGTTAGTTGCCCTCCAATTACTTTCGAATATTAAAAAGGGCACTAGCCATTTCAATGTCTAATCGAATAAGCCCTTTTTGAAGTTTCAACGACAACACTTTCTATAAAAACCTTATATGCCCCCAGGGCATAACTTACAACCCTTCTCCTGAGGGCTGGGGGGGGGGGGGTTTGTCACACTTAAAGACCTAATTTCCAAAACTTTCAACCCCGTTGAACAAAATGACTATCTCAAAAATTTGATTGGATGTGTTTGGGGAAAAGGTGGGCGTGAGAGGGGGGGTTAGTTACCCTCCAATCACTTTCGACTATTAAAAAGAGCACTAGCCCTTTGAATTTCCAATCGAATGAGCCCTTATTGACGTTTCTACAACAAAGCTTTCAATAAAAACCTTATATGCCCCTAGGACACAACTTATAACCCTAGCCCTGAAGACTTTGGGGGGAGTTTTCTGCTCAAAGATATAATTTCCAAAACGCTCAACTACATTGAACAAAATGACTAACTCAAAATTTTGATTGGATGTGTTTGGGGAAATGGTGGGCGTGGAAGGGGTTTTAGTTGCCTTCCAATCACTTTCGACTATTAAAAAGGGCACTAGCCATTTCAATTTCCAATCGAATGATCCCATTTTGGAGTTTCTACGACAACGATTTATATGCAAACCTTATATGCCCCCAGGGTATAACTTATAACCCTTGCCCTGAGAGCTGTGGGGGATGGGTCATCCTCAAAGACCTAATTTTCAGAACTTTCAACTACGTTGAACAAAATGGTTATCTCAAAATTTTGATTGGATGTGTTTCGGGAAAAGTTGGGCGTGAGATGGGGGTTAGTTGCCCTCCAATCACTTTTGACTGTTAAGAAGGGCACTAGCCCTTTGAATTTCCAATCGAATGAGCTCTTTTTGAAGTTTCTACGACAACGCCTTCTATAAAAACCTTATATGCCCCCGGACATAACTTAAAACCCTTGCCCCAAGGTTTTTGGGGGAGTCTCCTCCTCAAAAACATATTTTCTATCTGGAAATCAACTACGCTGAACAAAATGGCTGTCTCAAAATTTTGATTGGATGTATTTGGGGGAATGATGGGCGGGGGAGGGGGGCTTGTTGCCCTCCAATCACTTTTGACTATTAAAAAGGGTACTAGCCACTCCAATTTCCAATCGAATGAGCCCTTTTCGAAGTTTCTTCGACAACCCCTTCGATACAAAGTGCCCGGGTATGGAGGAAAAAAACACATTGTGCCCACGTTTTTACTTAGGCAGCGCTAGCGCGCTGCCTATGATTTAGACTATTTTGAATAGAATGGCTATCTCAAAATTTCTACTATACGCATTTAGGGACAATATGACGTGTGTGTCTGTATATATATGTGTGTGTAATATAATCATACTATGAAAACGAAAGAAAAGAGGAAAAGAGATAGAAAAAGAAAAAAGATTGTGAAAATCGTATGGATTATCCTCCTATAGTAAAAATCGATGCTTGATGGTGCGCTTGGGGCGTAGCCGCACGCGCAAAATTTTTTTTGAGCATTTGGTAAAAACAGGTGCGATCTATTAAATTTTTCCTCTCCGATTTAGTAGATTCTTCCAGGTCAGGGTGGCAACCCTGATGAGATTTCTTACCAATCCCAGTTATTTCGCTGCCGAGGCCAAATATATATATATATATATATATAGATAATCCCAGTTATCTATATATAAGTATATAGATCTACTGGTTACTTCTGGCTACCGGAATCAGATTTACCTTCAACGTAGGCTTAACCGCTTTTCAAAAATTGATAGTATATCTTTGTTTACAAATTAATATATCTTGATCAGAATGACAATTCATAATCATTCTGAGATTGAATTATTCTATTGAAAATTTCATTGTTTTTCGTATGACAAAGAATTTCTTTGTAAGTTTTTTGTAAGTTTATTATATGTAAAACCTTTTCATCAAACAATATTTCAGTATTATTCTTAAATATTGATTTACAAGATTTGAAACGTATACGCTGCAAATATATTGGTCGAACTGAAGTGACAACACGGAAAATGGCTTTTTAAATATTATAGCACATATTATATATTGAATTTCAGATTATCTATTACTTATTAAGTTTCGTAAGCTATAGTTTGTGATTATAAGACGACATATTTCGACAGAATTTATCCTATTTTTGAAAACGATCTAAGGTACCAGGTCGTCTATCAGCATAAAAAGCGTATTATTTTTAAATTGAAATTCGAAAAGAATAGCCTACTTAAAAGTAAAAAGTTCTGATAAAAGAAATACTGTAAGTAGTAATTGTATCCCTACTAGCTTTTCAGGGGGTATCACACTCACCATACATGGTGTACCTATACAGAATTTTCGAAGGGGTCTATATAACATTTTCTGGGGATCCCCGCTACTTGGCTCCCTGCAATTTTGTTTCACCCAAATTACAATTTCAGACTCATATTTGTTATAAGTGACTTAAAAACATTTAGATAAAAATTTGGAGTAAACTAAACACTATCTGTTAAATAAATACTTACTCTCAGGGAAGTGTCGAATGTGGAGGGGGATCGAGGGGCCCCCAGAAACTCTAAGTTTCCTCAAAATTCTGGGCACATTTTCATAAGATAAAACGTGTTTTTTTTTACTATTGATCCCTCGGAACATTCTCAGGCTAATATATAGAGGTATAGGTATAAGAGGTATAGAGGTATAGGTATATAGAGGTAGAGGTAGAGGTATAAACGGTATAGAGGTTCAAAGCGCAACACAGTAAACAGGAGCCCACGCATGAAATTTTTTTTGGGAGGGGATCAACAACAACAAAAATTATTTCATGAAGAAGTACCCAGAAATATAAGAAAACTTGGTGTTTCATGGGTGCCCTGATCCCCCTCCACATTGGACACGTTCCTGAGAGTAAATTTTTAACAGATGATGTTTAATTTACTCCAACGTTTGTATTTACGTCACTTATAACAAATGTGAGTCTGAAATTGCAATTCCGATGTAAAAACAAAATAGTTTACGATTTACACAATTGTTTTTTCTATATTGCCATTTGTGTCAAAGAATTTCTGACCTCATTGATTGGAAATGTGAAGTTGATATAGTGATGTAGAACTCTAAACGTGAGCCACGAGGAGTACACATCTCATAAATTGTGCTCCATTGATCGTTATTTTATTGGGAAATTGAAGAATTTTTCGTTACTACTTTACTTACAAAAAACTAATTAACTCAAGTTTCCTACGGTGGTAACTATAACATACATAAAAAGCTTCATAACATTGGTTTCAGTTTATCATTTCACATTAATATATACAGGCAAAGAGTATGGGTAACTTATAAGAGTGGCGCTAGTGTCGACAAAAATACCATCAACGCCATCTAGCGTGTGGCAATAATTGGCATTTCTTAAAGCTTCGTAATCGTGTTTCTGTCAGAACTGAGATCCTACAATTAATACTAAACTAATTTTACCAACAACACATGAATGAATTACTGAATGAACTACAAAAATGAATTGATCATTTTTATTATTATAATGAAAAAATACCAAGTGTCGCAAACGCCAGATGGCGTTGAGGTTTTTCATCGAAATAAGCACCAGCTCCCCCTCATTTAAGTTACCCATACTCTTTGATGTATAAGTATTTATGCACATACCCAACTTTCCCGACTGTATTTGTATTAATTAAGCTCTCCGATGCCAAACTACTCAAGCCAGAAACATGAAACTTTTTCAGAATAATTTCTAGACAACAAGAATACATGTGGGATCGTCTAAATTAGATTGTGAGTGCCACTGATGTTATCTAGTGTTAACAAGAGAGCAGGGTAGGGTTTGTCCAACGGGCAATGTTACTAAACAATTGTACCGATTCTTCTGTTGCTGCAAGAAGATTTTGACAACGCACTTTCATCGGTTCCATTCCAACTGAACCACCGTGTAACTGAACCCCAATGAACTGATCCCCTGTAACTGAGCCCCCCGGCTACTGTATCACCGTGCAACTGAACCACCTTGCAACTGAACCCCGTATAACTGAACCACCGTGCGACTGAACCACCGTGTTACTGAACCCTCGTGCAACTTCAATTCAATTCCATCTATTTAATTACAAAATGATGTGACACATAACATTCATTCAAATGGCTGCCCAACGAAAGACATAAAAGCACTTAACAGTGGGCGACCACAAATATAACAAACGCCTAACAAACGAACAAAACAAACAAAAAGGAAATAAAACAACCAAATTACGACCAATCTCTAATCATGAAAATAAACATAATATGCAAAAAAAAGAGAACAAAAAAAGAAAAAAAGAGAGACAAAAGAAAAGAAAAAAATATTTATGAACCCAGACCCAAAAGAAAGTTTTTCATTTTTTTTCTTACAAAAACGAAGGTGCTCCGCCACTCAAATGCTCTCTGGAAGAGAATTTCAAACCTTAGGACCTAGATATCTGACAGAAGAACCTTCTCTAGTTCCACTTCTGTATTCAGTGACTAGATTATCAGCATTGCGGGTACTAAAACTATGAAGTGATTTATTTTTCTCTGTAAAATTCATGAAATACCTCAGGACTGATACAATTCCAACACTGATACTAGAATATTCCTGCCTGGTAATCTCGAAGTTGCCCAACATTAAGCACTTTAAGTTTATTATAACATGCCTCAGTGTCATTAACTTTTTCCAAGTATCCACCAATAAGTCGTATTGTTTTGTTTTGAAGAATTTGTACTCGGTTTAAAATTTGAGTAAAAGTTGCTTGACCACAACACACATCCGTATGAAATATAAGGGTGGACTAAAGCATTATAATAAAGTAATAAAATTTGCGGTGGTAAGAAAATTCTTAAAACGTCAAATTACTCCAAGTCCTCCTGCGATTTTTGTCACTATGAAACGTCACTATGACGTTTCCATGAAAAAATTTAATCTAGGTAGAAATCAAGGTACCGTGTCTCGTGCACTTGTTTCACTGGCTCCTTCGCAAACAAAATTTTTCCGTTTATGGACATAAACGGAAAAATTGTAGGGACATAAACGGAAAAAGAGTAGGTGAGCCCCTGGACAGGGGCTCACCTACTCTTGAATAAATAAAATAAAACTAGTCTTCGCAATGTTAACAGATAGTAAGCTGAAACTAGCAAAAACAGTAAATTTTTAAAACACGATTAGCCTTCAAAATCAAACTATATAAACACCGACTAGAAAATGTTAAAGCAGTGTCATCAAAAAAAAGGTCAGACTGGAGTCTGGCAGGTAAAACTCATCGTATCAACATATACCAAATAGAGCAGAGGGCCAAGCACCGAACCTTGTGGGACCCCACAAGTTACAGGAAATGGGGCTAATGCGGCATCTCAATCACAGAATTAACAAATCTACCATTCAATCAACTTTCAAACCATTTTAAGTATTATCCTTTTATACCTATGCATTCCAATCTTCGCAATAAAACACTAAAATCTACTGTATCAGAAGCTTTTTTTTAATCATAGAATGCTGAGGGGAATTCCATCCTTTTCTGGACAATTATTTACAAAATCAGCGAGGTGAATAGCAGCATGACTAGTAGAGTGGTTTCTCCAAAATCAAACTGTGCCTCACTTAATAGGCCATTTTTCGTAAGATCAGAACAACAGCAATACTGAGATTGGCCTCCAATTACCCATATCTGACTTCGAAACTCCTTTGAGCAGAGGTATTAATTTAGCCTGTTTCAAGGCATCTGATCAAAAGCGTGTACTTCTTAAGTAAAGAATTTATGAGTTATCTAAAGCGATTATAAATGATCTATAACGCTTTAGATTCGCATTACTGTTTATAAGTGTTTTCAAACGTTTGTAAGCGATCTATAGTGTTTATAAAGATCATGCGCATATAAGTGTTCAAAGCCTTTATAAGTCTTCTAGAGCGATTATAAGCTATTCAAAACGTTTTTAAGTGATCAAAAGCTTTTATAAATGATCAAAAGAGTTTATAATTGGTTTAAAGCGTTTAGAAATGATCTAAAGATTTAGATCAAAGATCTTTAGATCTTTGAAGGCTTTGAATACTTATACACACTTAAAACACACATTTTTCATATTCATATGTCTTTTCATTGTGCTATAAACACTTTAGACCATTTATAAACTCTTTAGAGCACTTATGCTTTTAAGGATACCTGGCTTTTAATCGCTTAAAAAGATTTTGGACAACTTATAATTGCTCTAGAACGCTTACAAATGCTTTAAACACGCGCAGAATCTTTATAAACGCTCTAGATCACTGCCAAGCGCTTTAAAACACTTATAAATGCGAAGCCATATCTAAAGCGTGAGATCACTTATTTACGCTTTAAATTACATATAAACGCCCAAAATCACTTAAAACACTACCGATCACTTGTAAAGGAATTGAAGACAATGCCTTAAAAAGATTACAAGCACTTTTAATCTACTGTACACGTTTTCTATCACTAATGAACACTTTAGATCACTTGTAAACACTTATAAATTCTTTTGATCGCTAAAAAACATCTAAATAAATTGAAAACGCTTTAGATGACTTATAATCACTTCTAAACGCTTTAGATTGCGTATAAGCACTTTAGATTATGTGTAAACGAATGCAGATCTTACTTTTTTTTTAGATCACTTATAAACGCTTCAGAAACTTAAACGCTTAGGCCTACACTTTAGATTCTCTTGTAAATTCTTTAAATCTCTTACAAACGCTTTAGACCATCAATAAACGCTTTAGATCGCTATTAAACACTGCTTTAGATCACTTATAAACGATTGAAATAACTTATAAAAGCTTTAGATTAATGCTCTTAGATTTTAATGCTTCTCATTACTTAGATAAGCTTAGATCACTTAAATTACTTTAGATTTCTTATAAGCGCTTTATTCACTTATAAACACTTTAGAAGACTTATAAACGGTTTAGATCTCTTTTAAATGTCAGGAAATGGACCAAGCTTTGGGGAACACTATATTAAATTTTTCTTTCTTATACCACTTGTAAACGCTAAAGATCACATAAAAGCACTTTAAAGTAGCATTGATGACTTTAAAACACTTTAGATCCCTTTTAAATCTTCATATCATGTAGGTTTCATATAGGTTTGCCCGGAACCCGTTTTTCCCGTTTTTCTTATATATTTTTATTTTTTTTGTTTTGTTTACTCATTATTTATGGGATGGCGGCGGGAAGTTTTGGAGTATGTGAAGTATTGATTTTTGGTTATTGCGACCAGGAGCCGAGTGAGTGTAAGATTTTCATTTTTTCTTCTTTTTTTTCTTTTTCTTTCTTTCTTCTTTTTCTCTTTTTTTTCTCTTCTTTCTCTTTAGTATGTTATTATAAGTGTTAATTTTAAGAGGGTAAATGCTTCCGAACAAGCGTTAGCTTATGGAAGGTCATTTGTTTTTTTTGTGTTGTGTTGTTTTTGGAATAAACCCTTATCTTATCACTCATAAACTCATTAGATCAGCTACAAAAACTGTAAATCACTTGTTTGCTTTAGATCATTTATAATCGCTTTACATAACTTATAAATTCTTTACTTAACATGTAAACGGTTTTGATCACTTAAAAATACCTTAGATCATTTATAAAAGCTTTTGATCTTTTAAATTTGTTTTGGATAACTTATAACTGCTATAGAAGACGATTTAGAACGTATTCACTTATAAATGTTTAGATCAATTAAAAATGCTGA
>JAQQPU010015639.1:9136-20961 GCA_029168905.1 Artemia sp. Kazakhstan ARC1039
GTATAGCGGGTCTGCATGCAAAATGTGTTTGGTGCAATTATTCTGCATGTTAGATAGATAGATAGAGAAGGATATTTTAAAGCCAAATATGCAGCCATGAACATAGTAAAATAACAAATGAAAGGCACAAATAACATAAACTTTGTTCAGCAATCATCATAAAACACTTAAATGAAACACTACATTAACCTAATAATAGTGCTTAATACTTGGAAAATTGGTCATTGAAAAAGAAAAATACTTAACACTTGGAAAAATCACTTAAATTTTTTTTTTTTTTTTTTTTTTTTTTTTTTTTTTTTTTTTTTTTTTTTAGTTAGTTAGTTAGTTAACAAAATTTACAGATACCTCACTATTCTTGTGTAATTTTATAGTGGCCATACCTAGAAGAAATTATTTTCTGACTTCAAACTGTCCAAATACTTTACCCCTCCCCCTCTTTGTGCAAATATATAGTCCAAATTATATATATATCTATTCTGTCACTTGTCTCTTTCTTGTCTCATGCTAAGATGAAAGAAATTATCGAAGAAACCAGTTTTTTCTCGAGTTTTACACAGCATAAACTTGAGTGAGTGACGCATAATACACAAGCACCAAAATTCCTTCCCCCTACAGAAAAAAACAAATAAAATTCTGAAATTTGGAAAGTCTTATTTTTCATGGGGGGTATTTTCCAGGGGGGGGAATTTTTCCCGGGGGGGGGGGGGGGCTATTTTCCAGGGGGCATTTTCCAGGGGGGGGTAAACGCTGGCCACCACTAAATATGTATGTATGTTCTCAAAAACAGCTCCATATTTTTTTGGGAAAATTGGTTCTTGGGATATTCTTGCATAAAAAAACAAGCTAGATTGGTCAGAAGTCTGAGAATAATTGTTAAGAGCCTTAAATTTGTTTTTTTGCAAATGACATCATGTACTATGTTATTATATCATATAAGCATTTCTTATGACACCATGTATGGCATCATATAAGTATTTTCTTATATGATCTCATAATAGCATAAATAAGATTGTTGAGTTTTCAACACATCAGTTATTTATATAATATAATGTCTGTTGAAAGGCCCCAAAAACGAAAATTGGCAGTTGCAGTTACTATAAATGATGATTATTTGGAATCAACACCTGGACCCATCAATTACAACGACACCAATACGGACAGCTAAAGCAAAGACCATTGCTAAACTGTCTGAACTAATCAAAATCCAAAAACGTATCAAGAATGAAAATGAAGAGCAAAGACATGGGTGGTTAGAAGATATGCAAAAATGACAATTAGAGTTTGTTATAAATGAAGGGCAAAGACACACGTGTTTAGAAGACATATGAAACCAAACAAGTGAGGAAGTGAAAAATGAAAATGAAGAGTAGTGAGTCAATGAAAATCAATCTGGACAGCAAGAATCAAAACGTTTCTAAATTGAAAATGATAGCAATGATGATTGGATTTGGGATTTTGACATGGATAAGGTCATCAATGCCTACTATACCTTTGTTAAAAAAAGCAAAGGTTTGGTGATATGTATTTCATGGCGGCTTGGTGCTGTGATGAGTTGTTAGTAGTAGTAGTAATGACAAAAGATAAACCGAAGGGTAACAAAGCAAACAATTTGAAAATAATAGCAATGATGATTGGGTTTTGGATTTTGACATGGATAAGGTCATCAATACCTACCATACTTTAGAAAATCAAAAATATGGACTGGATAACTCGTTGGAAGAAAAAGAAGTGTTATTTTCCCACCACCTGAACAACTAAAAGAAACGAAAGGTTCGGTGATACGTATTTCATAATGACAAAAGACAAGCCAAGGCAAAAGAAGAAGTTTTTGTCCCACCACCTGAACAATTAAAAGAAACAATGGTGGTTGTCAATGCCTTCCATACCTTTGAAAATCAAAAACCCTGACTAGATAAATTGTTGGAAGAAAAAGAATTTTTTGTCCCACCACCTGAACAATTGAAAGAAACTAAGGTTCAGTGATATGTCTTTCATAATGACAAAAGATAAGCCGAGGCAAAAGTTTAAGGTCTAATAAAAAAAATGTAATTTTGCAAAGGCACCACTTCTAATTTAAGGTCCATTTTGACGTCATGACATAGAGAAAAGGCTCAAATTGTGTGCGTTTAGAAGACAAGCGACAGTGACAATCTATATATAGAGGCCTGCCGCATGAATTCACATAACAGTAAGGGAAGAGAGATATATTTTACAGAATCTAAGAAAGAGGGGGATTTTATTTCAATAAAAATATTAAATAAAGAAATGATAATACCAAAAATAGCAGCTTTCAATCTCCCTTCCCCAAATTGGCATGCCTGAATAGGTCTGAAAGGCCAAAGAACTGTCCGTGCTCTACCATTAGCTCTTTTCTAGTCTATGCCCTCAAATCAGGCTCCATGTCACTTGTGGAACATCAGAGAAACCTCCATGAGTATGTCTAACCATAACTATGACAGAAGACATCCTTATGGAGTAAACTTGAGGACTAGTGCACCTTGGAGGAGAACAATAACTTAATTTCACAAGGCTCCTCTGATAGTAATTAGTAAATCACTATTTCATACATTTTAGCTCTGCCACGTAGGTGACATATAACCTGAGGGAAGGTCTATGGTCAACTTATTATTTTATTGTGGATGTTATGATTATTTTTTTGCAGGTTTGTTATAAGAGGAATTGAGAATGATTCAGCAGTTTTGTGTACAGATTCAGCCACATATGACATGACTGAAGCTGAAACAAGCAACCTATTATTGGCCATTCCGGAGCTTTCAGTCCCTCAAGAAATTCCTGAATCAGAAGAAGGAAGAGTGCTAAAAACTGTGGAGGTTAGAATATTAAGATTGAACTATAAGTCTCTTTAGTTGTAATGCACACAAATTGAAGTCCTTTAAATGAGTAAAATAATTTTTTTGGTGGGGGGGGGCTAAAGCAAGGGAAAAGTTCATTTAATGCTATGTTCATAAAATTTAGTGGGGGTCTCTTGGAAAAATCTTAAGATGACCCCCCCTTTTAAGCTATGTTTTAAGTCATACAATCTTCCCAGATAAATGAATATATCAGCAGAAAATATGAAAGAAAACTTTTGTTCTATTAAAAGACAATTGGGATATTCATATTTTATCTGACTAGTTTAGATGTTGTTAACTTAATTTGTTAGGAATTCCAGAAACTCTGCTCCCAGGGTTAGCAAATATACAATTAGGTTATATAGGATTTATCCATTCATGTTGGAAGGATTAAATCATTAAGCAAGGAGCTATGACCCATGACAAGTAATTTTGCTTCTAATTCCTGTTTACATGGGCGTAGCTTGTGGGGGCATGCATGGGTAGTGCCCACTCTGGAAAATCGTTTGCCCACCCTAGAAAAATTGCCAAAACTGAATATAACATAGTTTTTTCTCTGGAGATGAGGACTTAATTCCTTTTCTCGTTAAATCAATTTATCATCTTCAACAACCAGTTTACCAAATATTATCTCAATTGTCACAGCACTTTCCAAGAATCCTTTAATACATGCACTATCATGGTAATTATTCATAACTTATGCATACTCGTAGTTCAGGTGCCTTGTTCAAATTTGTATCTACTTTGCTTGCCCCCCGCATCGGGGTGATTTCTACCTAAAAAGTGGGTTTTGTTTAATAGTTCAGTTGTTGATTGTGAATGGAGTGAAATTTTGGGGATTATAAAAGCGCTAATACGTGTTTCAGATTACTGGATTACAATGTTAAAAGCTAATGAATAGAAGATTTGATAAAATGAGGCATGTTTTTGTTTTTCAGTATTAGTAAATCATGGGATGGGGTTATCTATTGCCTATGCTATGTAATAACAACAGTGTTCATTCTGTATAGATTGAGTAGCAGATTACAAAATGAATATTATTCTGCAATCTATTACTAATTTGCTATTGCCTTTACCCTGACAACCTTATTTCTATACCACATATGTGAACAGGTATAGGAGTAAGTTCACTATTGTAAATATTTTTAAAAAGATAGAAAGTACGATGATTGACAGTTAATTAATGTTTCAATTATATTTTTATAAAAGTTACTTACTTACTATTTGTACATGTAGCAGGACTCAATCATCTCAGCTCTTCCTGGCGTCGAGTAGCTTCGTTACTTTGGCGTGCCAAGAGTCTCAGTCGTTTGTGAGTGGCTCAATCAATTCAAGCCAGGACTTATCCCATCTTCATCTATACTTCTTGAAGCAGCCGATTGGGTCTAGGTGTGCCTTGATGTAGGCAAACCACGTCTCCTGTTGTTCTCCATGTCGCTTTTTTCATCCCGTAAGAGGCCTACATCTGAAGGCTTTATTGAAGAAGGTGTGCTATGGGTGGTGACGTGCATAGCCAAACCATTAGAGTCTTGTTTGTTTTATTATTGACTAGAAAAAACTTTCCAAAAAAGAAGTTTTTCAAAGAAAAGTAAAGGCCATATTAAACTTAAGATTAGCAGAAATAATAACCTATAATAATTCAAGCTCAAAATGACCAGAAATTACTATTAAAGAATAAATGAAACCCAAAACAAACAGAAATTAAATAAACAACCATACAACAGGTACTAATATAAGTGAATAAATAAATCTTAAAACAAGTAAAACTTAAATTGAATGTGCAAATCAAGCTTAAAAGAACAAAAATCACTAAAAATAAAAGTTTCGCCTCCTCTTTCTCTAACTGTGAAAGTATAAAGCCAACTGTGTCAATGGCACTTTACTGAAAACGACTAATATTGCAAATATTTTCTTTTGTACTTATTGCAACATTAAAATAAAACGTAAATTACAGTGAAATAAAATTTTGAACTATGAGCTTTCAGGAACTAATATCATTATACATCAAATATTCAATTTAATTATGTTAGTTCTGTCCAAGACTGTTCAAGACAAATATAGTTTTCAATAATTTCCAGTCATGCAGCAGGCCTTAGACTTCTAGTTAGGGAAGGGGCAGTAACCAAACTCTTGTTTGTAGTGATTTTGGTTCGTTTAAGATTTGCACATTGAATTCAAGTTTTACTTGTTTTAAGATTTATTTTTTCTATGATTGTTTATTTCATCTCTCTTCGTTTGGAATTTCATTTAATCTTTAATAATAATATCTAGTCGTTTTCAGTTTTGATTATTATAGGTTTTTATTTCTGCTGATCTTAAGTTTAACATGGCCTTTACTTTTCTTTGAAAAACTTTTTTTCGGAAAGCTTCTTTAGTCAATTTATGTTCGGTTTTGATTGCCAAAGTTTCAAGTTTTTCAAAATTCCTTATTTCAAGGTCAATCTTTTTAACATCTAAGTTTCATAAAAGTATCAAAACTAGTTAAAAAGTAGCAAAGTATCAAAGTGAAGATAGTATCAAAGTAACACAAAGTATCAAAGAAACAATAAGCTACTTGCATAACTTACAGCCCTTGCCCTGTAAATAAGTAATTCCAAGTATCAAAGTAAACCAAGTAACAATAAGCCACTTGTTTATACCATAGTCCTTTCCCTGGGTGTCGGGGAGGGGGGGGGTTCAACCCTAGTAGCATAGTTATTTTGCCATTGGACTATTTTGAATAAAATGGCTATCTCAAAATTTTGACTGGATGGCTTTCGGGAAAAGGGGGTGGGGCTGGTGTACCTTTGATCACTTTTGACTCTGAAAAACACTAGAAGTTTCAATTTCCAATTGAATGAGCCTCCTCCAAAGTTAATGCGACCACTCCTTCCACATAAACCTTGTATCTGAACAATGGGCAACTTGCATAAATTGCAACCCTTGCCCGGGAGGCTATGGGGCATTTTTCGGCCCCTAAGTTAGAATTATTAGAATTTTGAATTATTTTTTAACAAAATGCCGAATTCAAAATTTTGATCAAATGCATTTTGTGAAAAAGAGCGGGAGAGGGGGGGGGGTAGGCTACTTTTGAATCTTAAAAAAAACACAAGAAGTTTCGACTTCTAATTGAATGAGCCTCTTCCAAAGTTTATACGGCCACACCTTCCATAAAAACTTTATTTGTTAACGATGGACACCTAGCATAACTTATAGCTCTTTTCCCGAGGGTATTTTTCAAACCCGGAGCCGTAGTTATTTGACATTCGGGTTATATTGAACAAATGATTAACTAAAAATTTTGATC
This sequence comes from Artemia sp. Kazakhstan ARC1039, assembly GCA_029168905.1. NCBI lineage: Eukaryota > Metazoa > Arthropoda > Branchiopoda > Anostraca > Artemiidae > Artemia > Artemia sp. Kazakhstan ARC1039. The sequence goes on from JAQQPU010015639.1 coordinate 15,278, forward strand.
GGAAGTATTTACAAAAAAAGTACTTTTTTACGAAAAGTATTTACGAAAACCTATATGATCTTCGGACAATTTTGAACTAAATGGCTATCCCAAAATTTTGATCGGATGCATTTGGAGAAAAGAGGACGTGGAGGGGGGGGGGGGGTTAGTTGCCCTCTGATTACTTTGACTCTTAAAAAGAAACTAGAACTTTAATTTCCAATCAAATAAACTTCCTCTAACGTGTATACGACCATCACTTCCATAAAAATCTGATGTGCCCCTGAGCCATAACTTGCAGCCCTTGCGCCCAGGCTCTTTGGGCGGAGGAGTGTTTTCTCAACCTTGATGGAAATGTTATATGATCTTTGGAATGTTTTGAACAATATGGTTATCTTAAAAGTTAGATTGGATGCATTTTGGGAAAAAGGACATTAGTGGAGCTATTTGCCCTCTGATCTCTTCACTTTGTAAAAGGGAAATTAAACCTTCAATTTCCAATCAAATCAGCCTCTTCGAAAGTTTATGCTGCAACCCTTCCATAAAAACCCTATATGCCCCGAGGCATAACTTACAACCCTTGGCCTCGGGCGCGGGAGGGTTGTAACAACCCTGGAGGCATTGTTGTATGATCTCAGGACTACTTTAAATAAAATGGCTATCTCAAAATTTTAATCGAATGCATTTGGGGAAAACGGGCTCGGTGGGGGGGGGGGGTAGTTGCTCTCTGATCACTTTGGAATCTTAAAAGTTAACTTTAACTTTCAATTTCCAATCAAATGAGCCTCCTCCAAAGTTTATATGACCACCCCTTCCACAAATATCCTAGATGCCCAAGGGACATAATACAACCCTTGTCCGCAGGCTCTCGGGGGTTGTGTCAACCCCGAAAGCTTGTTATCTGTTCTTTGGACTATCTTGAATAAAATGGTTGTCTCAAACTCTCGATCGGATGTTTGGGGAAAAGAAGGCCTGAGTGGGTGGGGGTAGTTGCCCTCTGATCACTTTTGACTCTTAAAAAGGGAACTAGGACTTTCAATTTATAATCATTTGTGCACCCTCCGAAGTTTTTACAGCCACCCGTTCCATAAAAACCTTATATGCCCCCGGGGTATAACTTAGCACTTGCCTCCAGGCTCTGGGGGGTTGTTTCCACCCTTCAGTTTTGTTATCGGATTTTTGAACTATTTTGAACAAAATGGCTATCTCTAAATTTTGATCGGTTGTATTTGGGGAAAAGAGGTCTTGGGGGGGGGGAGGGGTTTGGTTGCCCTCCTATCACTTTTGACTCTCAAAAAGGGAACCAGAACTTTCAATTTTCAATCAATTGAGCCTCATCTGAAGTTTATACGACCACTCCTCCCATAAAAGCCCTATGTGCACCCAGGTCATAACTTGCTACACTTGACCTCGGGTTCTTGGGGGTTGAGTCGACCCCTGTGTTTTTTTATCTGATCTTTCAATTATTTGGAACATAATGGTTATCTCAAAACTTTGATCAGGTGCATTTGGGGAAAGAAGGGTGCGGGGATGGGGGTCCAGTTGCCCTCCAATCACTTTTGACTCTTAAAAAGGGTACTAGAACTTGAGATTTCCAATCTAATGAGCCCCCTCCGAAGTCTAGACACCCCTTCCATACGAAGAGCTTCTAGGAAAAAATATAACATTGAAGTCTTATGGCCTTTACTGTAGGCAATGCTATAGGGTTGCCTCTGATAGTAGCCAAATGATAACGTTGATGGCAAATTTTGCGGAGTTCATCATTACTGACTCGATCACGGGGTTTCATACCAACGATTCTCCTTAGACATTAGTTGTCGAATGCGTTGAGGGCTTGTATTTTGGAATTTTTTCAGAGCCCATGTCTTACGGCCGTATAATAGGACAGACAAAATGAGGGCTGAGATATGCTTATTCTTGTCTTCAAAAGGACTTCCTTCAAGATCCATAGAGGGGGGTTTAGCTGGTTGAAAATTTCAGTTGCTGAATCGATTGTTGACTGAATATCTTATGCATATGCTGCTATTGGATATACGAGAGGGCCTAGATACTTGAATTCAGGCACCTCGTGTATGGGCGACTGTTCTAGCAAGATTGGGGGGTCTTGCAATGATATACCAGACACCATGACTTTTGTCCTCGAGGAGCTTGTCTTCAGGCCCACCAGAGAGGATTCTTCTGCTACTTTCGATAGCATGGATTGGGCTTCTGAACGAGATTCTGCTAATATTCTAATATTATCGGTGTAATCCGGATCAGTGATCACAAAATCGGGACACTTCAACGCCTGAAAAGTTTGTCATTGCCCTGGTCATGATCCAGTCGATTACGAAATTAAATTAGATGGGAGAAAATATACATCCCTGTCGGACGCCAAAATCAATTTGGAACATCGGGGAAACGTATTAAAAGTTATCAAATAGTGACAGCGTAAACACAGATCAAAAAGAAAATTGAGTTCGTCTTGGTCTCCCTTATGCAAAAGGAGTTTCAGACCACATTTCCAAAGATATAAGGAAAAATAACATTTGTAATTTTTGTAGACCCAGTAAAACCATCAGTTCACAAATTTATCAATGTGAAGCTTCCATCCCGAAAGAAAGGTGAAAACTTCAGTGATTACAGAATTCCATGCTCTTGTGGTCTTTTTTTTACGTCAAAAGGACTGCTCAACAGCTTACGGATAGAATAACTCAGCACTCTACTTTAATGGATAACACCCTTAAAAGCGGAAAAACCCAAACTTTTTACTCAGCACTTGCAGAACAGATTTATGAACACCCGGAGTATACTATTTTATTTAACCAAGCTAGATTAACTTCACATGGCAAAGGTAGGGTCCAGCACTGCAGAGAGGCTCTTGAGATTTAAATACCAAATTTAGGTCTAGCTATAAAGAGATACCAGCGATTTCAGTTTAAATGGGTCATATTTAGGTTTTCTCAAAATAGAAGCCAATACTTTAGTCATCCCTGAAATAAAGCTTGAATCACCTTCACATTCACATAATGAAACGCGTCATCAACCACTCAGATCTCAAAGGGTTTGTGCTAGAAATGCAATTATTAAAATCAGAAATCAAATAACATAGTTCTCCGAGTTATTTAATACTGGTTTGTTTGTTTGAGCGAAATAATTTTCTTTCACTGGCCAGTCGTTTACTAGTATCCTTTGATGTCAGTTCAAAAGTTTTCGGATTTTGTGAAAATCGTGGCTATTGCTGAATGACTCGTCTTTGGTTGTTAGGTATTTAGTTTTAGTTCTTCTAATTTTCGCTTTTATTGAATTTTATTCATCTTTTAAAATTGGCTTTTCATTAGTTTTTATTGGTTTGTTTTTCCACATTGACTCACCGCGTTTGTGTTTGGTTTTTCTTTGTCTTTTTTGGCATTTTACTTAAATATTTTTTTTTTTGTCTGTTGAAGAAGAGAGGCGGCTGTCCTTTCGAAACATTCGCTTTGTATTTTCAATATTTTCTTTTGGACTTTAAAAAACTCGTTTTTGATCGTTCTTTCTTTATATTATGGCATGTCACTGTGATTTAAGAAATTATGAATTATTTTGGATTTTTTTCGAGAGTAACTTGCCGTTTTAATCTTCGACGGGGCTACTAGTAGCTTTGAGGGGTTTGCTCCTAATTGATTTTAGGAGCTGATAAATCTTCCTGGTGTTGGATCTAAGGACAACGGCTTCCATGTCTTCGGCCATTTTCTTCCAGTATTTTTTCTCATCATTCTTTGCTGACTGGTTGCATTCTCATCGCTTGATCAACACAGATTTTCTGTCTGAAATCTGTTGCTTGTGCAGCAGCCAGCTCGACTGTGCGTCTTGACATCCATTTTTCGATATTTTTTTGAGGTATCCTATCGCAGCTTTTGCGGCCTTGTGGATTGTGTTGCGTATGGCTACCCACTCTTCATCCAAGCTGAAGGTTTCCTCATCGGTTGTTTGCACTTGTAGAGCTTCAAAGCGATTAGAGATCTCTAAGTTGAATGCCTGTTGTATATTAGGATCATCGAAACGATCGGTGTCAAATCTTCAGGAAGGGTTCGCCTTGGGGCGTGCTGCTAGTTGCGACTTTAGATCTTGCTTTACTAGGAGATGATCCAACCCATGATTTGAACCACTCTTTGCTCCAAGCTCTAATGTACGATCTACTATTTGTAGCCATCGGCTTCTAACAGTGGGGCATGGAAATGGAATCAATCTAGCTTTTCGCTCTACCGTCTCTTGAATACCACGTGGCTCTATGGCTCGGCTTGTGTTTGAATAGGGTTTTAGTAATGACCAAATCATTCGTCATGGCAAACTGAAGAAGCCTTGATCCCCTGCTACAACTGGTTCCAAGACCAAACTGCTCAATGTCAGAGTGAGCATTAAACTTTTCTGCCGATTCTCGCGTTAAAGTCGCTTCCAATCAAGATGTGGTTTCGTTTCGGACCTTCTTAAGTGTACACGTTAGAAGTTACTGAAAAAGATCTTCTTCGCTTTCTGGTGCGTCTCTAGTTGGAGCATAAACTATAATAACTGATATGTTGAATAGGTGGTCTTTGAATCGCGGTCTTGCTGCTCAATGTTGGATAGGTTCTCACTCGAGAATTGACCTTGATGCGAGGCGGCTTAATATGATGCCCACTCCACCATACGCAGATCCATCAAGAGATACGGAGTTGAAAAAGAAGAATGAAGATTCGTCCCTAGGCGTTATAATCTCTGAGCCTTCCACAATGCCGTTGATTCGAGTTTCTCAAACGCACATGATGTGTATGTTGTAACTCAAAAACTCCCCAGCGATCAACGACTGGGTTGCCAGCCATTTCATTGAACAAAATTTCCACCACTCTACACTGAGAGGTTGTCTACGTTTCCAAAGGAATACCTCAGCTTGTCGATTTTTCGGAGACGGCGCCGATGAAACCTTCAACGCATTGGTTGTTGGGAATGCTGTAGTATGGTTTGGACTCTTTACATTGACTTGCATTTGGACGTTTTGTGGAAATACATTTAGCCTTGCAGGTCTCCACTTCCTTACGGCACCCTATGTGGTTATGCCTAGCCAGACTTGGGATAGGAAATAACGACTGTTTCCACCTCACTTCCACGATGAGGAGACTGCGGTTGGATTTCTCCCATGTTTAACTAGGAACGGAAGACCAGACTAACCTGATCAGACTAACCCAGACCTCCCGAACCATGAGGACCATCCAGTCTATTTAAGCTAAACATAGTTCACAGGAGCTTTAGTCAGGAAAGTTGGCGTAGTAATATAGTAGTTAGCACAGTTAGCATAGCTCTAGTTAGAAAGTTAGCACAGTTAGTATAGTAATATATTGAATTCATGACATACTTAAGGATTTGCTTTAAATTTAATATGGAGAATTTAAAAAAAAAATAAACGAATATCATATTAACTCCAATTTCTCGAAAATTAAAAATAAGATTTTCTTTTTTTTTACCTGGGCTCAGTATATAGTAGTTTACAAGATGTTGATAATTTGAAATTATAATGGTGAAAATCCAGGAAAACGGCTTGCACATTCCTATCACAGTTTTTTATAAGCTATTTAAAATTATTTACTGGTGGCTCCAATTGAGGTTCTGAAATCGTTACTTTGTTGGGACTTTGTTTCGTACCACTAGTAAATAATTTCAGACAGTTTATAGAAACTAAAATAGAAATTTACAAACCATTTCCTTTAATTTTT